>PVKV010022922.1:0-34378 GCA_004027835.1 Alouatta palliata | reverse complement strand
AATTTACACTCCCACCAACAGTGTAAGAGTGTTCCTATTTCTCCACATCCCCTCCAGCATCTGTTGTCTCCAGATTTTTTAATGATCGCCATTCTAACTGGCGTGAGGTGGTATCTCAATGTAGTTTTGATTTACATTTCTCTAATGACCAGTGATGATGAGCATTTTTTCATATGTTTGTTGGCTTCACGTATGTCTTCTTTTGTAAAGTGTCTGTTCATATCCTTTGCCCACTTTTGAATGGGCTTGTTTGTTTTTTCCTTGTAAATCTGTTTCATTTCTTTGTAGATTCTGGATATCAGCCCTTTGTCAGATGGGTAGACTGCAAAAATTTTTTCCCATTCTGTTGGTTGCCGATTCACTCTAATGACTGTTTCTTTTGCTGTGAAGAAGCTGTGGAGTTTGATTAGGTCCCATTTGTCTATTTTGGCTTATAGAAATTTTAAGAGCTGTGCTTAATCCAATTTGCTCAACTTGAATCTCTAGCCCTCAGATAGTGGTTTTTATTTTCCATGAAATGAAGAAACATTGAAGGATAATGTGGAACGGCTTAAGTTTTGTTTTACTGGTTGTTGTACAACACTCTGGTTGTTGTACTGAGAGAAAAGTAGGGGCACAAAAAATAAGAAAGATAATTTATGAGGTTACCAATAATCCAATTCGGGGCTGATGATAGCACTGGAGATAAAAAATGGTCATATTTGGGATATTTTGAAAGCAGAACCAACAAAATTTGTATTGGGTGTGAGGTGTGAGAGCAAGGAGTAAAGCATGACTTTAAGATATTGGTCTAAGCAACTGGTAAGATGGGGTTGTCATCAGCTAAAATGAGAAAACCTTTGGGTGAAGCTAGTTTGAGGAAGAGCAAGATTTCTGTCTTGAACATAAGTTTGACATGTCCATTTTAGACATCCAATAGAGATACTAAATAGGCAGCTGGAATTCAAGACAGCCTGGGAGTAAAATATAAAAAACTGCAAGTTGTCAGCACATTGATAGTACTTAAAGCCATGAAACTGGATGAGATCACCAAGAGAGTGAGCATAAGCAAAGAGGTAAACCATGGACTGAGCCCGGGGGTGTTTTAATGTGAAGAGATTAGGGAGAAGAGAAGGGATCCGCAAGGAAACTGAGAATGAGTAGTCAATGAGGCAGAAGTGTCGTTTTTCAGAAGTGAACTGAAAGTAAGTGTATCAAAGAAAAAAAGGAGTCAGAACAAATAGCTGGTCTCTAAATCAATATCATCAAAAGTTTTAAAAACTGTGCTCACTTAAAAGCTCTACAGGGTTTAACAGCTAGATAAGACACATAGACCTAGATTTAACACTTTTTAGAAAAACCAGTGGTAAAAGACATTTTTGAGGTCAAATTGGTAAATTTAGCTTTAGTATTAGAGATGAAAACACTGAAAGGAAAAGCTGAAGACTGCTGTCTTAATTTTTTTTGAGATAGGGTCTCACTGTCAGCCAGACTGAAATGCAGTAGCATGATCACAGTTAACTGCAGCCTTGACCCCCTAGGCTCAAGTGATCCTCCTGCCTCAGCCTCTCAAGGAGCTGGGACTATAGGCACGTGCCACCACACCTGGCTAAAGTTTTGGCAGAGATGGGGTCTCTTGCCATGGCCCGGCCTGGTCTTGCACTCCTGGCCTTAAGTGATCCTCTTGCCTCAGACTTCCAGTGTTAGGATTACAGGTATGAGTCATGCCAGGACAATTCTTGACTTTAAAACTAAGATTCAGAATAGTATAAATAAGCACCTCATTTTGGTAAAAATATAGGTATATATGAGGCAAAAAGAATGAACAGAAAGGATATATAAGGTATTAGTGGTAAACTCTGGATGCAAGTATGAATTTCTAATTTTTAATATTTCACTTGATATATTTTTAATTTTTAATATTTCACCTGCCCTTCCCTCCCTTCCTTTTCTTTCTTCCTTCTTCTCTTTTCTGTCTTCCTTTCTGTATTTGAGACAGAGTCTCACTCTGCTGCCCAGGCTGGAGTGCAATGGCATGACCTCCGCTCATTGCGACCTCCGCTCACTGCAACCTCCGCCTGCCAGGTTCAAGCAATTCTCCTGCCTCAGCCTTTCCAGTAGCCAAGATTACAGGTGCACACAACCATGCCCAGCTAATTTTTGTATTTCTCATAAGAGATGGCGTTTTGCCATGTTAGCCAGGCTGGTCTCGAACTCCTTACCTCAGATGATCCGCCCACCTCAGCTTTTCAAAGTGCTGGGATTATAGGTGCGAGCCACCATGCCTGACCTATATTTTCTAATTTTCTACATTTGCACCGGTTCTATGACAAAATGTTTAAATATTTTTCAAAGGAAGTGATGATTCATGAAATTACATTCTGCTGATAAATCAAGACAACGGACCACTGAATCTAGTAATATGGAAGTCACTGGTGACCTTGACAATATCTGTTTAAGTAGTGTAGGGAGAGAAAAACCTGACTGGAATAGTTTGGCAGCTTTTCAAAACGTAAACAGTTATTGTATGACCCAGCAATTACAGGCCAAGTATACACCCAAGAGAATTGAAAATATATACCGATTTTAAAAACTTGTACACAAATATACACAGCAACATTTGTAGTTGCCAAAAGTGGAAACAACCCAAATGTTCATAACGAATGGGTAAAGTGTGGTATATCCATGATGGAATATTATTCAGCAATAAATGAAGTATTGATAAATGCTACAACATGAATAAATCTTGAAAACATTAGGCTAAGTAAAAGATACCAATCACAAAGGAAAACATATTGAATGATTCCATATATATGAAGTGTTCACAACAGGCAATTCCATAAAGACAGAAAACTTTGTAGTGGTTGCCTATGGCAGAGGGAGAGGGAATAGGGAATGACTGCTAATGGGTATAAAGTTTGTTCGGGGATGTTTTGAATATTTTGAAAATGTTCTAAAATTATAGTGTTAATGTTGGGGGAAATGAGGGAAGGGCTTACAGAGTGCCTACATAAAATGTTACAAGTACTGGAACAATAAACTGCCGCAAACTGTGTCAGGCCTCTAAGGAGGCAAACTTCCCTGTCTTCATGTTCCAGGTACAGTGACCTTGACTGTAAAGAGTACACAAAATGCTCAAGGACTTAAAACCCCCTTTGTTACAAGTAACCAGACTTGTAGGCTCCTTGTGAGACTCACTCCCTCCAGCTGCATGCACTTAGAATGCACCATCTATAGATAACCACACGTTCTTGTTTTGTAAAACTCCCAAACCACCGTTAGCAATCTTCAGAATGATGCACCAGTTCCAGTTCACTGATTCGGTTCTGGCTGATTCACCCCACCATCCTGTCATCCTCTCCCCACCATCACTCCACCGCCTACCCTACAGAGCAAAGTGATTATAACCAATTAATACTATGGAGAACCTAAGCTCGGGGCCTTCACTGCTTCCATTACAAGTGATGGTCCTCTGGTCCCACTTTCATTCTTAATCTTTTTCTCATTCCTTTGTCACCACCAAACTCAGAGTACCCAAGAGTGGGGTATGGGGGCTGGCTCTCTACATGTTAATAGTTGTACAACTCTGTAAATATAACAAAAACCAGTGAACTGTATACTTTAAAAAGCTGGATTTTACAATACATGAATTATATCACAAAACAGCTGTTACTAAAAGAAAAAGCAGTGAAGTCTAGCTGATGTGTATATTTGTCATTCCTTTTCGTATTTTGATTTACTATTATCTTTTGTTGCCACTGTACAGACTTTTTTTTTCTTTAACCTCTCTTACTTCCAGAGATTTGCTGATTATGTATTTATTTATTGAGACTGAGTCTGGCTCTGTTACCCAGGCTGGAGTGCAATGGCATGATCTCAGTTCACTGCAACCCCAGGCTCCTGAGTTGAAGCAATTCTCCCGCCTTGCTCTCCTGAGTAGCTGGGATTACAGGTGCCCACCACTGTGCCCGGCTAATTTTTGTATTTTTAGTAGAGATAGGGTTTTGCCACGTTGGCCAGGCTGGTCTCAAACTCCTGACGTCAGACGATCTGCCCGCCTCAGCCTCCCAAAATGCTGGGATTATAGGCATGAGCCCACGCCTGGCCTGATCATTTTTTAATAACCTTATTCACCTCCTCCTTTCTCTCTTTTTTAAAGAGACAGGGTCACACTGTGTTGCCCAGGCTGGCCTCAAACTCCTGGGCTCAAGCAATCCTCCCGCTTCAGACTCCTGAGTAGCAGGAACTAAACATATGCCACCATGCTCAGCTAACTCCCCATCCTTAATCCCCATCCCTACACCCCTCCCAAACTTTCCCAAATCAAAAATTAACCAGACAGAGAAAATACACTTTAAAGGTTAAAAAATATTAAACGTGACAAATGTTCAAGATCTACTTTTTACACAATCTCAGTAACATATGTACATACTCAAAAAAAAAAAAAAAAAAAAAGGCAGCATTTGCCTGGGCACAATACATCACCATAAGCAAACAAAACATCAAACAGCCTGAATTCTAAACTACACTTTGGATTATATAAAATTACATTATAAAGTTACAAATGTTGCTCATTCTTGAGAAATGTTTGAATGCTTAAGTAGTGTTGCCATAACACATACTATTTCATGACATTAAAAAAAATAACCATGGTAACACAAGGTATCATCGTTTTAAGGGTAAAGAGGAAGCAAGAACACATACAAATCCACTGGAAACGCTAAGTTTGGAGCTGATTTCCCCTCTTGGATTATAACATTTCAGTAACACACAGTCATTATCTACTGATGGAATAATGCCCGAGCAATTTCGGTAAAGATACAAAGAATAACAAAAACTCTGCCCAAATATTCAAACTTGGAGAATTCTAGTTAAAATAGAAAAATATAAAATTTCTCCTTCCAAAAAAAGGTATCCAAGACAAAGGTTTAGATACCTCATGTAAATGACTCACAAGTTATATGTGAATCAATCTTTTCTGTATTCCTTAAAGTTCTATAATCAACTGATGAAAAAACAAGTTTCATATTCAAGACACTTCCAGAACACATCTACAATTAACTTATTAATGCAAAAGTATATTTTTAAAAACAGCTATTCTACTGAAGTCTTTAAGTACAGGAGATTTTATTTTTGGTGCATCTTCTTACGCATTTCTTCAAGAGCTGCTTCTTTCTCCCTCAGCACCTGCTTAAGTCTTCTTATTTTTTCATCTCGAATGGTTTCTTCTAACTCTGGTGGTGTCACTGGGAAAATATCTTCAGTATAGTTTTTATTGAAGAAATGACTTTGTTCATAAGCTGCATTTGAATTCAATGTGCCTTTCTCTTGCTTCTCATGGGTATAGTATTCTATCTCAGTTCTCTTTTCTTGTCTGGTTTTGCTGCGACTCGTGAGAGTGTTACGTTGCGACACATCTGAAGTTGGTAAAATACTGCTTAAGGATTGAGAACTGGTGACACTAGCTCCTCCATTTATGTTTGTGTTATAAGCATTCTCTGTTTTTCTCTTCTTTATGAGATCCATCTTCCTAATAGTTTTTGCTTTTCTTTTCTTATCAAAATTCTGCTGCAATGTTAAATAACAATCCAAAACAAAAACAAAATTTTATTGCTAAATTCACGGCATACTGTCATATTTAACAACATTTGCAGAAACAAATATTTAGCTATTACAATTAACAAAATTTACAGAGGACAACTACAGAAAGAAAGAAACATTTTCAACTGTATGGTACCAAAATGTCTTAATCATATTCAGTAAAAAGAAGTTGCCTAATTCACATTTTCTTGCTCAAGTCAAGTTGAGAAGCCATACCGATCTACCACAAAAATATTATAACATTTGTGAAGCACTTGAGAAATACAATTGATTTAGTTTTTTCTTTTCCTTTACACAGCAGACACATGTGGAGGATTTTCATTAGAAAAGGTTTACTAGTCTTAATGACATTTGTAAGTGAAATGACAGTAGGCAAAGTTATAGACAGTTATCATTATTAGCTAAATAAGTTGCTTAAAAGAACATATGCATGCTTATATCTTCCACTACATTTGAATTATTTCCTTTAGATAGAATCCTCAAAGTAGGATGACCAGTTAAAAAGCTATGGCCATTTTCTTATAATGGAAAAAAAAAGCAGGTGAATAAAAACAATTAAAACACATCTTTAACTGTAGATGCATTTTTACCTGTGCATATATGGCTCTTTTAAATACCGTTTTGGTACAATATATATATTTGCAAAACCAGTAATAATCAACATTTATACTAATGCACAAGATTAAAAACCAAATCAAGAAATTTAATATTCATGTATCACTTGCACTACCTATGAATACACTGAAATGTATTACCTACCTGTTTTCTCTCTCCTTCCTTCACCATAAACTCTGTCTCTTTGTAAGTACCACTCTTTACCAAACTGCTAAAGGAATCAAAACCTTCTCCAGAGGTCAAATGGTCAGGAATTCGAGTAAGGCACACTTTCAAATCTTTAGTAAGGCCAAATGTCTTTTTAAATTCAGCATCACTCTTCAGCTGTGATGCCTTATTACTTCTTCCTTGAGAATCTTTCTTGTCATTTCTTCCTTGGGTACCTTTTTCTGATGTTGATGCCATCTCATTATGGATCTGGAATTACGAAAAGAAAACATACAAACAATACTGCTAATTATTCACGCTACTTTATTAAACAAGCAACTAAGTGATTGTTTCATCTTACATAAAAGAACATATCATGCTTTAAAATCCTAAAGGATTGGTTTATATTATCCTTGCCTTACCACCCAAACTCAAAAAACTGAATATAAGTACAAACTTAAAATATCCCCCCCCCAATTTCTCATTTAATTTGTTGAACTAGAAAGGTAATGAGTAGTCAATTCTCAAACAACTGAAATGAGAATACAGACTAATGACAACATTAAAATAACATATATGACATTATTTAGAAATTGTAGTCTTCTGGAAAAATCGCACAAGCCTTTATCAGTCTTGTATTTAACAATCAGAATTTACCTCCTTACATCTCTGGAGTTCAATGAATTCTGTACTGAAAGGGAGAAATGCTGACATTATTAAGTAGACCTCTAAGTAAGCAAGGAAAAGGTGGGTACAAATATCTAGTAAGCACACAGACACACAAACCTTAAGTCGAGCATAAACGTAACTATGTGGACATGTTGAGTAGTTGAGGAGTCACAAAGAGCTAATAAAAAGGAAAAGGAAATTTGTCTACCAAAAAATAATAACCCATCAAAGATGCTGATAAAATCTTATTTCCACAAATTACTGAAAGTACCAATAAGCCCTATCTCATCTTTTCCATGGTATACCACCACACACACACCCCCCCCAAAAAAAACCCACAAAACCCCAAAACCAACTCTTTTACATGCACATTGATCTCTTCATATACTAAAAAAGCTATTAAATATGAACATACATACATGTGTGTGTATACATATACCACACATTTTTACTAAACTTTGAATTCACATTTTCCTTCTCCGACCCTCCTAAAGCCTTGTTACTCTGTGATATTTTTGTTTACACTGTTTTAAAGAATTGGCATGCCAAGTGATTCAAGAGAAAGATTAATTGTACTCCTTCTCAAATTTGCTCAGATGGAAGTTTTGACTTAATTAAATACTCAAATGTATAGTCTGTGTGTGATGGGGTTGGCAAGGGGGAAAGAGGTATCATAGATAACTTTGAGAATTAAGAAAACAAACTTTTCTATATAGATACATAAAAAGAGCACCCTGACATGGGAAAATTACCTTTGGTTCTTGGTCTCTGAAAACACACTGTTGTGAAGTAACAGTTGTTGCATCAACAGAGGAACTTATTTTCTCTATGCTCTGGAGGATACTTCCTTTTCTGGGGGCATTGTGTCCTGTACTAAATCCATCTGGAAAGATTGGATTTGTTAATAAAGTCTTACTCTGTTTTAAGTAGTTACTGGATTGGTTCAAATGTGGATTTGTGGTAGAAGGAGATGGTTTCTCCACTTTATTCTTCTCTGCCCTTAGACTGGCCATGGAAGCAAGTTGGGTATTGGAAAGTGATTTTGTCTCCATCTGGGAAGATTTACTTTTAGCCAAAACCATATTTACAACCTCTCTGGATATTTCTGTGACTGGACTTGGACTCACTATCTGTAACGTGTCTTTTCTTAGTGGAGTATCAGGAGAAACAGATTTCTGTTGGTCAATTTGTGATGGCAGAACATCTGTCCCCTTTTTAGCCAACAGATAGACCTTCCCATTAAACATAACCAAAGCATTATCTTTAATAGGCATATTTTTGGACTGTGTCCCACTAGGATCGATGGCATTCAATGGTGGCATAGTTACAGTATTATCTCCCAAATTTTTCCTATCTACAAAAGTTTTTAAAATCTTTGAAGCCACATTATTTGAAGACTTAACAGGAACAAGAGATGGCGTACAACGCTGCAGCTTATCTTGGAAAATCCATTTCACTGGAGCAGCTTGAGAATGCTGACCACCTTTCAATTGTGTCTCTGTAGCAACATTCTTTGGAATTTGTGTGGTATTTAGTATTACTGGCTTTGCTATTTCTGTAACAGGTTTTGGGTAAATGTTTTGAAAGTTCTTGGCGACTACATTTTTCACTGTATTTACAGGAGATACATAAATAACGGTTGGCATTTGAGAGGCCTCAACCATTCCTGAGGTACTGGTGGTTGCAGTTGCCAGTATCTTTTGCTGCACTGAAGGAGGCAATGACGACGCTGGTACAGATTTCACTTCAGCATGGGCTGGAATCTGTAAATGATGCCCAGAAGGCAAAACTGGAGACTTCACAGTCATTGGGAGACTCTGGGTATTAACTACAATAAAAGATGAGTCTTTTTGTGTTGAGGGAGGAACAGCAAATGTCTGCATGGTGAGTCCATCAATTTTCACACCATGACTCTGAACTTTAGACATTGATGAAGAAAAATTTTCAGTTCCCAGAGAAGTAACTCTACCTTTTTCTGATGTATCTACTGTTCTTGTAAGAAAATAGTTTGAAGAAGTGGCTGGCTGAAAAATGGGCAATTGAACTGATGCACTTGTGGAAGAGCTGGGAATCTGAGTCTGAAAAGTAACTTGAACTGGTTTTCCTGTATTCCCTTTCAAAGCATCAGACATGACTGAAGATTGAACTAGTGGTATAAGATTTCCAGAAGAATTAGGAATTGGAAGTAATTGCAGAAGATTTTTTCCATCCGAGCCAATCGTCTGAACTACTTGGTACATGCAGCCTGAAACACTTAAAAGAACATTATGAGTAAATAAATACAACATACTACATGGTATATACATTTTATTTAAAAATAAGTATTTGTAAATATTATTTTTAAATATTAAAATATAATTAAAGTATGTAATATTCCATTTGAGTTTTCAAAGTGAAAAACTGCAAAACAAAGATTTTGAAGTAGAAGAGATAATGATATAGTCAGCTTCTTACATGATTAGGCAATGGGTATGAGATAGTAACATTTATTCCTAAGACTAAAAGTAGACCTATCTAAGGTTTTGCCTTATATAAAATTATGCTACTAAAGTAGGCTCCTCTTAAACTATTAGCATCCTCCCTTTCCCCTTTCCCTGAGATCTTTCCTCTTGTCCTCCTCCTCTACTCTAACTGAAGATGCTCATTCCCTCTCCCCTTACTCTTATTCCATTTCTCTCAGTCTTCCCCCTTCAAATCTATTCTGTCTTCTTTCTATCATAACTCACAAGTTCTACTGTCAGTCATTCTTCTTTTGCTTAAGATCTCTCTCATGGTGTTACCCTAGCTGGCCACATTTTTGTACTGAAGACTTCACTGTACTGCTGACATAGGAAACATTTTCTTCTGATTACTGTTTCAGCACATTTGAGGTTTTTAGTGCTAAATAGTCCTTGGTAAAGCAATTATATATAGTAGTCAACAGTCCATCACCTATCAGTCCACACATATAATACTACTGCAATTACAGCTGAATGGTTTTCAATCAACATGGAACAGACTTGAAATAAATTTTGTTTAACTGAATCAATTCTGACCCCCATGCCTTGAATTATTTCTTAGTACAGATTGTCTGATCTTAAGAAAAATCAATATATACTAATCTCTGTTTGCATAATTAGTTATTTGGGGATGACTTGAATAAAGATATCTTACCTTATTTATATCTAAAACATCTTTCAGCTCCTAGAAATATTAAGTTTTCATGGGATTCAGGGTCATCACACATACAGTCACTCTACCTAGGTACTCCACCCCCAACCCAACTCTTCACATACCTCAAGTCTTGGCATAAACGATATTTTTCAAGAGATACATTTTCTGACCACTCTAATCTGTCCTTCCTTCATAATTAATCTATAACATTAGACTTGTTAGCTTCCTTCATGATATGTATCATAGATTATCACATATTAGTATGTTTGCTTATCTACAGACTGTCTCTCATGCTAAATTCTAACAATATGAGTGCAGTGTCCATATCCTACAGACCTAGCATGGTCTTAGATAACTAAGATCAAATAAAGAAAAAAGTTCAAGGGCAAATAATAATAATGGTAAGTAGGTATGTTTTTAAAACTCTCAGATATTAATAAAAATCTCAGGTATTATTTTATTAATAAAAAACTCTCAGGTATTAATAAAAAGTTCAAGGGCAAATAATAATTAGATATGTTTTTAAAACTCTCAGGTATTAATAAAACTCAATATCAAAAATTCTATGTATCCGTGGAAATGCTGGAACTCAGGTTTAACTTTCTGCACTTCATGTAACATTATTATATCCTTACAAAAATGTAAAGCAATCTTTTGAACACTTGAGAGTGGGTCAAAATATTAAATTGATCTTTTGTTGTTGCTGTTGTTGTTGAGACAGGGTCCGGCTCTGTCATCCAGCCTGGAGTGTTGGTGCAAATTTCTGTTCACTGCAACCTCCACCTCCTGGGATCAAGCCATCCTTCTACATCAGCTTCCCAAGTAGCTGGGACTACAGGTGCATGCCACCATACCCAGCTAATTTTTTTTATTTTTTATAGAGGTAAGGTTTTGCTATGTTGCCTAGGCTGATCATACATTGACTTTTAATAAATTAAGAGTTAACTTCTAAAGAGAATAACTCCAAAGAAAAGGATGAATTCTTGCTTTCAGGGCTTTAAGAGGAAAAATCCACCTTTATTACCTCCCTGCACCTCATGAAAAGCACATTTGACCTGGATAAGAACATATTCAATATTAATTCATTACACAAAAATTTACCAAGTATCTGTTATAATGTAAGCACCAGGCTCATTAGGAAAAAAGGGTCAGTAAGCTGTAGCCTCTGGGCCTAATCTGGCCCACTCTGTTTTTATGCATTCTTACATTTTAATCGATTTTTAAAAATCAAAAGAGTAACAATAGCCTCTGTTGTGGCTCCTCAGTCTTCTTTGCCAACTCACACTTTTGAATCAACTTTCAAATGTTGGGAATTTACCAAAGCTTAGAAAGAATCCTTCTCTTTCTATTCTGTACTCTGTTTCCTTAGATGCTTTCTTCTCAATGCATAACTTCAATTATCACTTACATATCAACAATTTCAAATATTTCTATCTGTGGCTTCTTTGAGATTTAAGTTTATACATCCAAATTTCCTTTTAACATTTTCATTCAGAATCTCAAATGTTCCTAAAATTCAACATGGTGAGCAGATCTCTGCCCATCCTAATCTCCCAAATTCCATCTTCTCCAGGGTTTTCTTTGCTAAATAGCATCTCATCTACCTTAGATGCCTTACGTCAGAATAGGTAAATCTGCTTTCTTATTCCCTATATTCAATGATCACAAAATCCTGTTGATATTGTCTCCTAAATTTCCTTTGATCTGTTCAGTTCCTTCCAAATCAACTTATCACTCTACTTGAAGCAAACATCATCTCTGGCTTAGAATACTACAATGCTTAATGACTGATTTTTTTCTTCAATCGTATCTTCTACCTTTCAATTTACTTAGCACACTAAAACTGATCTTTCCCTGCTTAAAACATTGCAGTGGCTTCCCATTATTCCTGAGTCGCAGGAAGAAAACCATTGCTTCTGGTGCAATGTAAGCCAAATGAAGAGAGGATTTTAAGAAAATTGGGCAATTCTACTAGAAGTTTCTGAGATGCTGAATAGGATGAGGATTAAAAATGTACACTGGAAATAGTTCTGTGAAGGTCACTGATGACTTTAATAAGAGCAGTATGGCAGGGGAAAAAAGTTGTTGAGGAGTGGATACAAAAAAAGCAAGGAGACAACTCTTTTTAAACTTTGACTGTCAAGAGGAAGAGAAAGACTGGCAGGTAGCTACAGGAATAAATGAAATCAAAGAAAGGATCTTTCCTTTTTCTTTCTTTTTTTAAGGTCAGATAAACCAGAACATATGTAAATACTCATGTGAGCCAGTCAAGGAAAGAAACTAGTAATAAAGGAAAAAGAGGGATACGCAATGAGAAGGAGTTAGGAAATGGAAAAGAGAGAGACAGGTGGAAGGAGTGAACCTTAAAGAGTGCTACAGAGCTAGCTCCTTCCATTGGAACACTGGAGGAGAGGTTAGGTGCATTTTCAGGTAAACATGTAGCTTTGGTGTTAGAAGGCTTAAGTAATTCTCATTTAAAGGCTTTTATTTTCTTTATGAAAAATCGTGTGACATCATCTGATAGAAGTAACAGGAAAAATATGGGAAGATTTGAGGAGAATCAAAGATTTGAAACAGTTTTTGTGAAGGAGTAAACTGACCACAGAAAACATCAGAGTTGCCAGGATGTCTTGATGGTGCAAGAAGACAGGTAGTGGTTATGAATTTACAGTGGTGCTAATCTGTACTCTTGAGATTTTCCTTGTCACATCAAGCACAGACAAAGAGAAAGTACATCGAGTTCATCCAGGGTTGGGGTGGCATCAGAAAGGTGCAACAAAAATCAAAGAAGACCAAAAGAATGTAAGGTATTGATAAGAGTTATTAAAATGAAACAGAGAATCTAAACTGGATAGGAAGAAAAGAGAATAAAAGGCTAAAGTATAGGGATAAATAAAGGGATTATTGGTCTGTGGGGCCAGATAAAGTTAACAGTTACAATAGGAACAGTTACACAAGTCAGCTAGAAATACAGGAATTGGCATTTAGAAAACAGAATGCATGAAACAATTTTGTAGATGCAGCAATTTCATTTAATAATAAGGACTACAAAAGTAGATAGGTGCAACAGAACAGAGAATAAGATTACTGGGGAAAAAAAATTTCTGTAATAAAGATGAGGTGACAAAGAGACTATCCATCCGTACGGATACTGAAATCACATAGGATTAGAGGGAATACAGTGAGCTAGACGGTGAACTAAGTGTCAAGTTCAGTGAGAGGAAGTTGGCAGATGGTGTTAACAAACCACAATTAAGTGATATGCCAGAAAGTCATCTTGAAGCCTACTTTTTTTTGCAGTCCATTTTCTTTCCCATTATTCTACTAAAACTTCATTCTCAAAGATTACTAAATATGTTCTCACAGTTAAATCTGTCTTTATGTTCATTCCCTAGGTGCTCTCTGTTCCAACTCATTATCCTTCCATCTTGATCTTCTTTCCTATCACAGTTTCCACTGTGTACAATTTATTTCCTTTGACTTCCTCAATGTTCCCTTAACTCATTTTCTGCATTATAAGCATTCTACTGTAACTATCCAGCCAAGTACAGTTCTTGACCCTGTTTTTTCTCCTTTAAGACATTCTTCCTTAAAGACTGCAACAATTCTCACAGCTTCAACTATTTTCAACTATCTTTTTTGAAATAATGACTCGCATAGTTATACCCTTTAATTCCTTTCCCCTACTGGAATTGACATCAGCTCCATATTTGTGATGTCTTATCAAACATTTTCATTTTTAATACCAACATTTTAAATTAAATCTCTCTGTTGAAAACTAGTAGTCTAACCTACCATTCAGTCATGTGGCAGCACCAATATTTTCCACATCATATAGGTTTTAAATCACCTAGTGATCACTGATGTGTCTTTATCATCATTCTTATTTACTTTAAATTCATCCACATAACCTTGCATATGTCCTTACAAAAGGTAAACACTTAATAAATGCATACTGAATCAAGTCTACAAGGTTTTCTATTTAACCTATTTCATCCATCTTTTCTTTCTTCATCATTGTGACTTCCGCTATCTAGATGAGATCCTCATCAGATGTGTCTAGCACTCATCATTCTCATCCCTACGGTATTTTGCTGATGTTTAGATTTTCTGACTGCAGCCACTATTGACTATTATGTATCTCTGGTAGATCAAACTTGTTTTCATCCTGTTACCTCCCGTTCAAAGTTTTAGTATTCATCATTGACAATTCAGCTTGACATGAAAATCATTTACAAACTAGCCCCAACCAATCTCTACAACAAAACCACCTACAACTTCTCTTTGCTATTCTGAAATATGCCATGTATGTTACATTATTTACTCAAAGTATTATTTTTCTTCTCCAACAAAATGAGTTTCAAATTCTATCTTCTTCATAAAATATCTGCCAGTTACTCAAGCTTAATTTCTTCCAACTTGGAATCCCTAATGCACTCCTATTGGTGCCACTAATGTTGGAAATTATACAATGCTTTCTTTATTGACTTTATTAGCTAATTTTAAAAAATGAGTAAAGTATTGTTTCATTCAATAAGACTGAAATTCCTTAAGGTAAGAAAGGCTTTATTATTTATTTTGCAATTATTCTTCCAATATCATGCATAATACTTTATATAATCTCTGTATTTCTGCTTTATTAAAAAGTTATACTGGATGAGCTCTTTTCAAATCTGATAACTAGATTTTTCCCTCTCTTTTCCTCTATTTCTCCTCCAAAAAAAAAAGAAAAATGAACCTTCTTCCATGTCAACATATCAGTGAGATTCACATAATCTACCACAGATCATCAATTCCTGCAGGGTAGATTATCCTATGCATAGCTATATACTCTGCATCTAATTGAGAAACTGGAACTTCCACACAATAATGTTAGCTGAATTGAATCCTACAAGTTATAATTTTTTTTTAAATCCATAATTTCTTTTCAACAAAATGTAGAGTTCTAAAAGTTAAACTGAAATGCAGAATGCTAAGGAGAGAAGAAATAAATCAGGGCAAAATTCATACTCCTTCTATCAATGTACAGTTTTTCATATCTAGAAGGAGCGTTCCATTGAAGAGATTAAATAACTGAAATCCTACAACGATTCTGTTTTCTGAAAGATCATACTCTGCAAGCTAATGTCAGAACTAAAACTGGAATGATATTCTGCATCCCATTTTCTAATTTGGTCAACTAATTACTTTAAGATAATTACTTTAAACTAGCTGGTGTTCAAACTCAGAAACTACATTTGATACATAGCACAACTTAACACTTTAAAAGAGAAAAGAGGAACATATTAGAAAGATTACGGGCTTCTAATTCTGGTTCTTATAATTACAAGTTGACTGGAAAATTTACTTATCCTCTTGGAATCTGCTTCTTCATTTGTTAAATGTTAAATGGGGGGAAAAGGCTTGCTATGAGAAATAAATGAAATAACTGCCTGGGAGCCTAATAGTTATCATCTTCCATTAAATATGCAATTGGTTTCTGAGAATAAAGTAAGGTAAGGTCTTTTAAAAATGTAATGAGAAATTTAGTAAAAAGCATATTAAACATATTGGTAATGTTACATAACTTCTGACAGTTTTTACTATTCTAATACTGATATGAGGCATTCACATATCAGAAATAAACTAATAAAAATACTGACAGCCAGTTAACGTTTTGTAAATATTTTTACAAAATATATATATTTTTTTTACCAGTTAACGTTTTGTAAATATTTTTACAAAATATATATTTTTTTACCTGCTAGGAAATCCTTTTCTAACTTACTATTCTATCCTACAATCTATAATATTATGTATATACAAAACATAATATATGTAAGTATGTAATGTAGTAATCTATCCAATATGTACCATGTATTGCGTACATGATAGATAATAACAGTTGTTACTAATTCTAATCCTAATAAACAGTCCAACAAGTTATGAATTGCATTCCCATTTTATACTTGAGAAAATGGAGATTTAAAAATATTTAATAACTTACTTAGAATTACACATTCCCCTTGAGAAATTTTATCTACTTTTTGTACTTACTTTAGCATAACCCCATCATAGGGTCCAAAAAATTCAAATGTAGAAACTGAGACATTAATGACAGATTTCATTCAGACTGTAGTATGTGCATCTGTCTCTCCTTCACACAAACATACACAGACCCACACATACAAATCACAACATAAAACACTGTACACAACAAAATGCATACTGAATTGACAATGAAGCATCATTATTCTAATCAAACCAAACTCCCTGCTGAGAACATTTAAGTTTAGCTCCCCATTTGAATACAAGCGGTTATGTGAAGACAGCCGCCAATGGCCAGTCACATGATATCTTAATTCTTATTATTGTGGAATATATAATCACAGGCTTTCATTATAGTAGCTCTAAAGTGGTGATTCCCAAATCTCTAGTCTCAGCTCTGACTCAACCTGAGTTTCATATCCAAATATCTGACTGCTTTCTTGATGTGTTCATCTCAGTTAATTTACCAATATCCATCCAGAAAACTGGCATCATAACTGATGCCCCTTTCTTCCTGCCAATTCATTAACAAAGTCAGTCTATCTTCCCTTCTATATTTCTTTGAATCCAATCCCTACTGTACTGCACCAGCTAGTTCAGGCCCTCAGAATTTCTGAAAAGACAACTGAAATAGAATCCTTATATGTTCATCACTCACCCTCAAATCCACACTGCCGTCAGTTATCTAAAATACACACACCTACGTCAGTCTTTTTCTTAAAATACTCTGAACAATTTCCAATAGATGAAGTTTAATCTTCCTAGCAGGACAAACAGAACCCTTAAGAGCTACCTACCTATTCTGCTTGTACAGAATCAAGCAGGATAGGTACAGAATCAAGCAACAAGTATCAATCATTAGCAATAAACTATACAGATGCTTTATTTACCAGTACTCTGCATAAGCATATCCTGCATTCAACTTTAACTGGATAGCTGATACTTATGTCTTACAACTCAGCTGTTCCTGGAATTTTTCCTCCAACTCCCTTTGTCTACTCTCTTCCTTTACAACATCAACTCTACTTCTCTCCTCCTTCATCATGACTGTAAGGCTTTCCCTCGAAACAGCCCATATCCTATTACTTAATCAGTCTTCCCATTTAGCACAGTCTATCACATACATAGTAGGCACTAAATGAATGTTTTTTCATTGTACTGATAAGTGGTAAGCTAGAATATGAACCCAAGTCTCTACAACTTTAAAGCTGCTTTCCACTGAAGCATTTTGACTCTCGCTTTGATCTTTCACAATAAAACCCAAATCAAAATAAATATCTTCCAGATTTTTCTTTTGTACACTAAGATTAAATTTGGGTTTTACATTTTATACTCTGATGAATTACAGATACAGACAATACACAAATCTGTATTATGCTACTGAAAATTTTTGAATAAGCAGTAACAGGAAAACTTTAAAGCTACAAACAGTAAGAAAATCACAGTCATTTAAGTTATAAAAAGAAATGATTTACTACCATCAAACATGTTACCAGAAAAATAAGAAAACTAAGCTTCCAATAAACTAAAAGGGCTGATGTTAATCATATTATTTACAAAATTGTATTTGGATGTTTTGTTACTCACAAAACAGAATGAAATCAAATACGCAACCATTAACCAAAGTAAATGTCAAAGCTTCAGAAAGTCATCTGGTAAATGCCACAAATATATGATGTAAAACCTCAGTGATTTAAATAAATATATTCAAAGATAAAAACAATACATAAATCAATGAGTCAATGAACTCAAAATGACTTATGAATGTAATCTGTAAAAGTCTCCAAATCCCCAAAGGATAAGAAACTGGGTAACAGACTTAAGATCACACACACACAAAGTAAAGTTGATAGCACTTTTACATTTAAAAATGCAATCCTAAAACAACTTTTCTATAAATTAAGCTAAGTCAGATGTCATTATTTAGGTACTAAAACAGGGCAGCAGAAATTAATCATAAAAAGTAATTCTACTTTTGCATATCTACACAGAGCACTCTGTCACTTCCCCCAAACTTCCACCACAAAATTAAAAACACACGAGTCTACCAAAATATGGCTCTTTTTATGATCTGAAATACAATAGTCCTTTTAGCTCATTACTATTAGTGGCCGTTTCCTTTTATAAGACCGTGCATGCTTTTAAGGAGTCACCATTACCTATGGTCTTTACTGCAATCAAGTTTTCTATCTACTTGTAATTAAAGAAACCTCCTGGGCTAAAATTTGTTCAGAATTAGAGCTGTATTTTTATTATACTAATAGCTAACATTTAAATTGCGCTTTATTGTTTTCCTACATGTATATTTTACATATTTCATTCTCCTCATCTTTAAAATATTTCTAAGTGTTATTATTTACGGACTGGAAAACAGGTACTTGGCCTCACAAATACCAACTGGCAAAGTTTAGATTAACCCCAGGTAGCCTGATTTTCTTCAAATGGAAATCTCCTTCTGTGAGTTTTGCATCTTAGTTCATTTTATTAGTCTGCAGACCCTATTTTTTCCTCATCACTTATGATACATTCATTAACTATGTGAGAGTACAAGTGAAAACATTCTGCTTTAGCTAACATTGTTTCCGTTTCATTTCCGCTTAATACAAATTTTAAAATAAACTAAGTTATTGATCATCTATTTTCTAATTTACAAGAATATTTTCCTTAGAAACACTGGACTCTCCTCATGTCAAATATAAATAGCCAATGAATGGCACTTCATTACACCCTACTTCAAAAACGCTGTTCAAAAGCATTGATTTTACACGAGTATTTCTCCATTTTTATTTCTCTCTTCATATAAAGCTATTTAAATTTTAAATATTCAATCTCCTTGTTCTAAAGCCTTCTTCAATCATACACCCATTCTGTCTCACTATTAAAATGTAACTATTTTCACTGAAAGTCCAGCGCCACCAGGGCTGCACTTGCTAATCCGCGCTGACTGCTGCGTTTCTGCGTGTGCGCAAGAATCTTCCAGAAGGTTTGAGTCACATACAGGCGTCGGCCATCTTGGATTTCATCTCCCGTGGAGATCTACTCCGTCCGCCTATGAAACTTGAGACGCTGGAGTCCCGCGGAGCCAGGGGAGGGGCTGTGTCAGGCGCTAAAGAGGTTTTACGTTTCCCAGAGGAAAGCGCTCTATGGGCTTTAAGTGCCGCGGTGGCGAGTGCTTCCCGCCTGGGTGGCGCACTCTGCGGGCTGCAAATCCTCTCAACTACACAGCGTCCGGAAACGACGGCCGACTCCACAATCCCTAAGACGGACAAAGGGGTGGGCGTGGGGAGGATTCGAAACCGGTACTTACCAATGCGAGGCGTTGCCTGAATTTTCCTCTGCGGGTTTCAGGAAGACCCTCCGTAGGTTATTTGACATTTTACTGGGGAGGAAGGGGACACCTCATCCAGGAAAGTGGGAAGTGTGGGGCCGAGTTTCTCAAAGGGGCGAGAACCAGAGCGAGGGAATGTTGGGCTGGAGTTGCCCGCAGCAATTCTGAGAGGTTTGACCTTAACGCAGGGCGACAGCGGGCTCTCGAGAAGGTGTATCCGCTGGCTTCGGAGCGAGGTGGCTATAGCCACCAGAAACCGGAAGGCTGCTGGCGGTCGTCTGCGTTCTCGCAGCCCTACGCTCGGAGAGAATCGGCGCGAGTTTCCGCCCCGCGGAGCTTACGACAACGCTCCAGAACCAGTCGGAGCAGGCGCGGGGGGCGTGGCGTTCGTGGCACCGCCCCCAACAGGGCCGTGTCAGTGGTGACGACGGAGTCAGCCTGCTCTACCAGCCCCGCCCACTGAAGCCGAAAGCCAAGCAAACCTCTGTCGGGCGTCTTCCGGGGTCGTCACGTCCGGTTGCCAAGGTGACTGGTTCCCTAAAGCCCCTCCCTTACGATGCAATCCAATGGCAAGTGATGTTTGCTATCTTTTCTTCCGGATCAAACAACAAATAGCAAAAGAAAGCTCTCCGGACACCTACGCAAAATAAAATGTTTCCGGGGTCAATCATAAATTTTCTGCTTCTATGCTACCGCTAGTGTAAGTTTTTCTCTCCCGTTAGGGCATTAAAAGACATCGGCGGGCTTTTTTGTTATTATACGCTCGTGGCCTGGGAAAACTTAAGACGCTTGCCTGTGGCCGCGATTATTGTTGCTACTTCTCTGAAGGTTTTTCATTTACTATTTGCTGAAGCTTTGCCTCTCACTCATTGTCATATACATTCTGAAGGGAGATCTAGGAGGTGCATTACGATTTCTTTTGAAGATCTCTCCCTTTTCAAGGGAGTTCTTTACATCTTGATCACTGATTCTCTTTTGTTCTCAAACTGTCTCGTCTCGCTTAGTGGTTTTATTCATGCTCCTGGCTTGAATTACCACCTGCACTCATTATTTTACCACCAAATACATATATTATACGATGTGCTTGGCACTGATTTAAGTTTTTTTACAAAATTAATTTACTCCTAACGATTAATAAAGGAATTATTATATACTGATGAAGAAACTGATGCTCAGAGAGGGGAAGAAACTTTTTAGAGGTCATACAGCTTGTGAGTGATGGAGCAGGGGTTGTCTGGCTGAACATTCCATGTACTTACCTACTGCATTATGCTACTGTGTGACTCATAAATTTATGTTCCCAGTTCTGATTTCTCTGGGATCTATATCTGGGTGTTCAAGTGAATTGCTGAGATCTCCTTTTTGATATTTTAAAAGTCCCTTCAAATGAAACATGTTCAAAACCACACTTAGGACTTTCTTCTCTTCCCCCTACTACACATTTTCCTTTATCAGTGCTATCTCTAGAAAGAAAAAAAAAAAAAAAACTTCCCTCTATTAAAGATGCCAAAATCCCAGTGTCATCCTTAACACATTCCTCTTTTTATTCCAAAATATATAATTCGTCACCAACTTTTGCAGATTTTATCTTCTACATATCTTACAAGTCTGCTTTTTATTTCTGTTACTCCTGCTATGGAGCAAGCTTACTTTGTCTGGTAAAGCTTTAACTGATAGCCACATATCCACTCTTGTATTCCTCTAAATGCTGCAGCCAGAGATGCCTTATGGAAACACTAATCTGATGGTGTCATCTCATTACGTTAAAAACATCAGTTTCCCACATTGTTCTTATGATAAGGATGAAAAACCTTGATTTTTTTTTTGGAGACAGGGTCTCACACTCACTCTGTCATTCCAGGCTGGAGTGCAGTGACATGATTTCAGCTCACTGCCACCTCCACCTGCTGGATTCAAGCAATTCTCATGCCTCAGCCTCCTGAGTAGCTGGGATTACAGGCACGCACCACCATGTCTGGCTCATTTTTATTTTTATTTTTATTTTTGTATTTTTAATAGAGATAGGGTTTCACCATTTTGGCCAGGCTGATCTCTAACACCTGACCTCAAATGATCTGCCTGCCTCAGCCTCCCAAAGTGCTGGGATTACAGGCGTGAGCCACCGCACCCAGCTAAAGTCCTTGATTCTAATCAAGATGTTAAACTAATACAGACTGCCGACCTCTGGAGAAATAAAAAAGAGAGAAGTTTAGATTTTAGGAATTAACAGCAACAAGCACCACCAAAAAAAAAAAAAAAAAAAGCAGCTGTGAAAATTTCAATCTGTAGGAAACTTTCAGAACTGGTGTGTGTGTGTGTGTAGAGTGTTACAGGCTAAAGCCAAGGGCCACCATGGTCAGAAGAGGGTGGAGAAAATTATTTTAATTTTTATCTTGTATCAGGTATTATCATTAACCACCCTTTGAAAATAAGCCTGTAGCAATAGCCAAGTTCCTGATATAGACAGGATAAAGTCAAGGTAGGAAAAACTCATGCTAAGGTGAGGCACTGATGAAAATAGATGCAGGATTACCTGCCAATGTTGGCAAGTCACTACTCCATCCCCTCCACAAAACTGCCCTGGCTGGTACATTATAAATAGGTAACCTGACTTTTATCAATGTGATCTTGCAGTACAGTTTATAACTCATACCAGGGAAATTGCCTTTTGGAGTGGAAACTAATAGGAATGATCAGCAGTGGTTCTTTGAATTCCTTAGGACATATACCTTTTCTTCTAAATTCATTGGGAAATGCAGACTGAGGCTTAAATATCTTTCTTTCTTTCTTTTTTTTTTTGAGACAGAGTCTTGCCCTGTTGCCCATGCTGGAGTGCCATGGTGTAATCTTGGCTCACTGCAACCTCCTTCTCCCAGGTTCAGACGATTCTCCTGCCTCACTCTCCAGAGTAGCTGGGATTACAGTTGCCTGCCACCACCGCCAGCTAATTTTTGTATTTTTAGTAGAGACGGCGTTTCACCATGTTGGCCAGGCTAGTCTCAAACTCCTGACCTTATGATCCACCCACGTTGGCCTCCCAAAGTGCTGGGATTACAAGTGTAAGCCACTGCACCCAGCCTACAATTTTTTTTTTTTTTTTTTTTTTTCAGACAGAGTCTCTGTGGCCCAGGCAGGAATGCAGTGGCACAATCTTGGCTCACTGCAACCTCCACCTCCTAGTTTCAAGTGATTCTCCTGCCTCAGCCTCCTGAGTAGCTGAGATTACAGGCACATGCCAGGCTTGGCTACGTTCTTGTATTTTTAGTAGATATGAGGTTTCATCATGTTGACCAGGCTGATCTTGAACTCCTGACCTCAAGTGATCTGTCTGCCTCAGCCTCCCAAAGTGCTGGGGTTACAGACATGAGCCACCATGCCTGGCCATCTTTCTTTTCTAATATATATTAAGGAAGGGTAGGGCGTATCCAAGGGAAACCATCAGATGATGGGACCAAATAGGTGGAAACATCAAGTACAATTACTGTTAAAAGAAAAAAAGCTGAATATTATATATTATGTGAAACAGAATAATTGGATTAGATGAAATAAAAAATAAATATTAAAATTATTTTTAAGGAGACAAAGGATGATATTAAATATGTGAAGCAGAAATAATCACAAAATTATGAAAAGCATAATTGAAATTAAAACAAAATATAAGGCAAGCATAGTATAAATAAAGGCAAAGAATGAATTAGTCATTGGATGATCATCTTGAATAAATATACCAGAAGGCAATAGAAAAGAAAATAGAAATAGAAAATATAAAAAGTAAGACAGAAAAAAAAACGCATAAAGAATGAAATAAAAACTGGATAATGGAAATCCCAGAAAAACTATGGAGAAACACACACCCACCCACACACACACACACACACACACCCACACACACACGCAAAGACAATAGGAAAAAAAATCTCAGAGGTAAAGAAAAATAAAAAGATCTTAGTTTGAAGGGGCTCTTATAGTGCCAAACAGGAGAGGTAAAGAAAACTCAATGCTCAGACTAATTATAGTGGCATTTAACAGTATCAAAAGCAAAAATAAAAATTTAAAAGCTTACAGAGAGAAAGCAGATCACCAATAAAGAAACAATAATCCAACTAATAACCGTATTTTTCAGTGGCAATGCTGAAGACAATGGAATAATGTTTTTTATGTTTTAGAGCAAAATACTTTCAGTTATAAAAGTCAGCCAGTTGGTTGGTTCCAACCAATTGTCATTCAAACGTGAGGATATACTAAAATGCTCTCAGGTGTATAAAGTTTCACAATAGTTGCAATACAGAGACTCTGAAAGCACTCTTGAAGGAAGCAGTTAATTATGACATGAAAATTCAGGAAATGGTCCAAGTGATATAGAAAGTATGTGATCAAAACCTTGATAAAGTTTTTTGTTGCCTAAAGTTAGGCGTGGGTGATAGTCAAGAAATAAAAAGCAAAGTGTTTCTATAATAATACATTGCTGAAATTTTAGATCCGGGCTGTCCAATACTGTAGCTACTAACCACATTTAGCCATTTACATTTAAATTTCTAGACCATAACAGCATGAACTAGGGGATAAGAGTGAAACCAAAAGGAAATTAGAACCTATTAAAATATAGATCTTGTCAGGTAAAAGATACAGTGATAATTTTTCAAAATATGAATATGGGTCTTAACATCATAAAAGCAAAATAGAATGTAAAACTTTTTGAGCTGTGGAAAAAACTTATCTATCCAATATAAGAAAGTAAAAGGAGAAAGAAAAGACAAAGGCATACATTATAGGAAAAACATACAATAATATGGGAGAAACAGTTATTAATAAAGCAGTATCTAAAATAAGAGGATAGAAAAACGTTATACCTGGAAAAATGAATTTGAAAAACAGACTGGAACTATTCACAATAGCAAAGACATTGAATCAACCCAAATGCCCATCAATGACAGACTAGATAAAGAAAATGTGGTACATATACCCCATGAAATACTATGCAGCCATAAAAAGGAACAAGATCATGTGATTTCCAGGGACATTGATGGAGCTGGAAGCCATTATCCTCAGAAAACGAACACAGGAACAGAAAACCAAACACTGCATGTTCTCACTTGGGGGCCTACCAGGTGCATGGGTGGAGGGTGAGCATCAGGATAAACAGCTAATGCATGCGGGCCTTAATACCTAGGTGATGGTTTGATAGGTGCAGCAAACCACTATGACACACGTTCACCTATGTAACAAACTTTCACATCCTCCACATGTATCCCAGAACTTAAAAAGAATAAAAAACAGACTGTAATAGAATCACTAACATAAGAAACACTGATTTTAAAGCAAAAAATTGAGGGACAAACATGAGCTGGTAAAAGAACAAAAAAGAAGATAAAACTTTATTATTTTACAGATAGCCTCACACACTATTAAGCAACAACTGACAGAAATGAGCAGTACAATTAAAAAAAAAAAAAAAAGATTGTTCATGCACATCCTCTTTGACTGCCTCCTGGGAAAGCCCTCATATCAGGTCACTATCTATGCAGTGCTAGCTATTAGAAGCCTTATGGGGATTTGTGTCTAGGTCCTGAAGTACAAACTGTGAGCAATGGCTGAATTATTTAGATAGCCTGTGGGCTCAGTCATGCCAGAAAAATAAGGACACAGGAATAGACACGCACCTGAGTTATTAGGGCCGGTTTGCTGGCCTCAACCCTGGCTATGATGCTGAAACAGCTCTGAGACTTGGCTCCAGCCCCTCTCAGCAGTGGTCAGAGAAGAGTCCTGCCGGCAGCACAGGGACCCAAAAGAAGAAACATTTGCCAGGACACGCTTGCTGACCCCAGGCCTACAGCAGATCCTGAAACAGTTCTGAGTCTCAGCCTCAGCCCCTCTCAGTAGTGGTCTGTGATCAGGGCTGCCAGCAGCACAGGGACACAGAAGAGTACATGCTGCCTGAGTCCTCTGGGCAAGCCTGCTGACATTGGTCCCAGCTATGGACCCTAAAATAGCCCTGAAACTCAGTTCCAGATCCTCTCAAATACAGATTAAAACAATTCTGCCTGCCTAGGAATCCACCCAGTGACCCAGCAGGAGATTTCTTAGGGACTCAGAGAAAGCCACATCCATCCTCACATTTAATAACAAGTTCACTATTTGTGGACCCTGAAGTGGATCCTCATCCCGGCACCAGCCCTATGGACCAAGGTTCTGGAGGCAGCCCAGACTACCCAGGGGCCAGAGAGGATGCAGACTCACTTCAAGCTCTGATAACAGGCCTGCCAAACACAAGTCACTTGAAACTGGACACTTAGAGGAACAAAAAGAAAAAAGAATAAAAAAGAGTGAAGAAACAACAAAGGACCTACAGGACACCATCAAAATGCAGATAACTGAATTATGGGAGTCCCAGAGGAGATGAGGAAGTGAAGGGGAAGAAAGCATATTTAAAGAAATACTATATGAAAACTTTTCAAATTTGGGGAAGGATGTGACATCCAGATTTATGAATCTCAGAGGCTCTAAGCAAGATCAACCTAAAGAAGAATACTCTAGCATATTACAATCAAATTTTTAAAAGTTAAAAACAAAGAGAATTCTGAAAGCAGCAAAAGAAAAGATAATTATTATATATAAGGGAAATCCATAAGGCTAACGGATTTCCCACTAGAAACTTTGTAAGCCAGGAAGGAGTGAGATGATATATTCAAAGTGCCAAAGGGGAAAAATACAACTGTCAACCAATAGTACTATAACCAGAAAAGATGTCCTTTAGGAATAAAGGAGAGATAAAGACATTCACATACAAACAAAACCAGAGAAAGTTTATTACCATTAAACTTTTCTTACAAATGAAGTGCTTAAGGGAGTTCTTCGAATTGAAATAAAGGATGCTAAGCAACAATATAAAAACATATGTAAGTGGAGGACTTAAAAATACAGTTAAATATGCAGTCAAATTCAGAATAATGCTATATTGGTTGTGTATAAATCACTTATATCTATGTCAATGTTAAAAGAAAACTCTTAAAAATAACTATAGTTGCAATAATTTTTAAGGGATGTACAACATAAAATATATAAAGTGTAAGATCAAATACATAGAGTGTATGAGAGTAAAACTATGGAATTTTTAATACAATCAAAGTTAAGTTGTTATCAACTTTGTGTTGGAAGAATAAATACTGTTAAAATGTCCACACTACCTGCTGGGATCTACAAATTCAATGCAATCTTTATTGAAATTCCAGTGACACTTCTGCCAGAAATTGAAAAAAATTCTAAAGTTCATATGGAGCAATAGAAGACCATAAATAGCTGAAGCACTCCTGAGCAAAAAGAACAAAGCTGGAGGCATCACACTACCTTATCTCAAAATCTACTAGAAAGCTATAGTTATCATAGCAGCATGGTACTGACATAAAAGCAGAGAGACGAATGGAACAGAATAGAGACTAGAAATAAAATCCAGCTTATGTGGTCAACTAATTTTCAACAAGGAAATCAAGAAGACATCATGGAGAAAAGACAGTCTCTTCCATAAACAGTGTTGGAAAAACTGATATTAGGGGTATCTACATGCAAAAGAATAAAATTGGACCCCATCACACCATACATAAAAACTAAAAAATAAACCAAACATCTGAGTGTAAGACCTAAAATCACAAGACTCCTAGAATAAAACATGATGGGAAAGTTCCTTGACATTGGGCTTATCAGTGATTTTTTTTGGATAATATACTAAAAGCACAAGCAACAAAAGCAGAAATAAGTAAGTGGCGCTGCATCAGAATAAAAAGCTCCTTCGCAGCAAAGGATAAAATCAAGAAAGTGAAAAAGCAACCTATGGACTGATAAATGTTTGCCAACCAGTTAACTCTTAAGGAATTAATATCTAAAGTATATAAGAAACTGACATAGTTCAATATCGAAACAATGAATAACCCAATTTAAAAATGAGCAAAGAGAGGTCTCATCAAGTAATGATGAGCGCTCTGGACTCTGAAAAAATGAGCAAAGGATCTGAATAAACATTTCTTCAAAAAAGACATATAACAAGAGATATATAAAAAGATGTTCAACCTCACTAATCAGGGAAATGCAAATCAAAACCACAATGATATATCACTTTCTATTTGTCCCTTTTGCATTGCTGTAACAGAATTATCTGAGACTAGATAATTTGTAAAGAAAAGAGGTTTATTTGGCTCATAATTCTGCAGGTTATACAAGAAGCATAGCACCAACATCTGCTTGGCTTCTAGTAGGTATCTCGGCAAGTTTTTACTCATTGCTCTTTGCTAATTTTTTAATTGGGCTATTCATTATTTTACTATTGTGTTAGGTCAGTTTCTCATATACTTTAGATATTAATCCTTTAAGAATTAAATGGTTTACAAACATGTATCAGTCTATAGGTTGCTTTTTCACTTTCTTGATTGTATCCTTTGCTGCGCAGGAGCTTTTTAGTTTGAAGGCAGAGAACAAGGGGAGCCAGCGTGTCACATGGTGAAAGAGAAAGCAAGAGAGAGAGGACAAGGGGCCAGGTTCTTTTTAACAACCAGATATTACGTGAACTAATAGAACGAGAGCTCACTCATTACTGTGAGGGAGGACACCAAACCATTCATCAGGGATCTGCCCCCGTGATACAAACACCTCGCATTAGGCCCCACCTCCAACATTAGGGGTAACATTTCAGCATGAGATTTTAAAGGAACAAATATTCTAACTATATCACACCTCTCACCTATCAGAATGGCTTTTGTCAAAAAGATAAGAGACAACAATTGTTGGCAAGGGTGTAGAAAAGAAGGAATTCTTGGACACTATTGGTAGGATTGTAGATTTGTGCAGCCACTGTAGAAGACAGCGCACAAGTTCTTAAGAAAATTTAAAATAGAATTCTCATGTGACCCAGAAATATCCCATGGAAATAAAATCACTGCCTTGTAAAGATATATGCATATACACGTTTATAGCAGCATCATTCACAATAGCCAAGATATGCAAACATCCAAAGTGTCCATGGATGGAAGAATAAAAAAATTGTAATATATATATATATATATATACACATATGTATATACATGTATATATAATGGTATATTACCTAGCCTTTAAAAAGTGGATCCTGCCATTTGTGACAAAATGGATGAACCTAGAGGACATTATGCTAAGTGAAATAGGCCAGACACAGAGATAAAAATACCCCATGATCTCACTTATATGTGAAATCTAAAAAAAAAATACTGAATATATAGAATAGAATAGTAGTTATGGGGGGGAGTTGAAGAAGGCAAGGCAGAAGAAATGGAAAAATGTAGGTCAAAGTGTATATAGTTGTAGTATATAGGATGAATAAATCTAGAGACCTAATATACAATATGAACATAGTTAATAACAGTGTATTGGGTACTGGCGAGTATTGTATTATATTTCATTGATAGCTAGTAGAATTTAGATAGTCTTACAATGAAAAAATATAACTATATGAGATGATGGATATGGCAATTGGATTGTTGTATTAAAACATGTTGTACACTTTAAATATAAACAATTAAAAATTAATAAGCCATAGGCAACTGGGTAAATATATGTTGGGTTCTTTGGATAGTAAAGGAGGCTGTGATTGATTGTTGATAGGTACTGAATAGAACATGGTGGCCAGATTCACACAGTGAACACACCAGATGATCACTGGGAATCTTTGATTAATTTCATTATGTTAGGTATTGGAGCCTTGATGGTGGAAACTTGAGCACTGAGATTTTAATAATCAGTATTTAAATGTCACTTATTGGTGAAATCCTTTTAAGACTGTCCAAATAAACCTGCTGGAAGGAGAAATTGTGATGATAATCACCTTTTCTTCTAGTAAATCTTGAATACCAGGTCAAGGCCAGTAGTAACTTGTTTCAAGAGATATTGTGGTATGTTCACCACCTTTACCCACAGGAGCAGCTCTACAAGTTTTCACTTTGTGGCTCCAACTAGGCCAAAGACTTGGGCTTATTCCAGTGTCACAGGCAGTAAGCAATGGCATCTTTTCTATGCCTATAATAAGAAAACTCAAAGCAAGAGGAGCCACCACAATGAACAGCTGTTTATGTATTTATTTTTGATTGAAATATTTATTTTTAATTTTTGTGGGTACATAGTAGGTGTATATATTTATGGGGCACATAACATAGTTTGATACACACCTGCAATGCATAATAATCACATTAAGGTAAATGAGATATCTGTCGCCTCAAGCACTTAATCCTTCATGTTACAATCCAATTATACTATTGTGGTTATTTTTAAACGTAAAATTATTACTGACTATAGTCACTCTGTTTTGCTATCAAATACTATTTCTTATTAATTCTTTCTATTGTCTGTACCCATTATTCATCCCCACTCTCCTCACCTAACTCCCACCACCATTCCCAGGTAATTATCCTCTTCTATCTCCATGAGTTCAATTGTTTTAATTTTTAGCTCCCACAAATAAGTGAAAAGATGTGAAGTTTGTCTTTCTGTGCCTGGTTTATTCCACTTAAAACAATAATCTTCAGTTCTTTCCATGTTGTATATGACTGAATCTCATTTTTGTTTTTTTTAACATGTTATTGGGGTGCAGGTGGTGTTTGCTTACATGAGTAAGCTCTTTAGTGGTGATTTGTGAGATTTTGGTGCACCCATCACCCAAGCAGTAGACACTGCACCCTATTTGTTGTCTTTTATACCTCACCCCCTCCTACTCTTACCCCCAAGTCTCCAAAGTCCATTGTATCATTCTTATGCCTTAGCGTCCTCACAGCTTCGCTCCCACATATTAGTGAGAACATGTGAAAACTCAGGTTTTCCATTCCTGAGTTGCTTCACTTAGAATAATAGTCTCCAATCTCATCTAGGTCACTGCAAATGCTGTCCATTCATTCTGTTTCATGGCAGAGTAGTATTCCATATATATCACAGTTTAGTAGTATATCTATATATCACAGTTTCTTTATCCACTCATTGTTTGATGGGCATTTAGGTTGGTTCCACGATTTTGCAAGTTTGAATTGTGCTGCTATAAACTTGCATGTGCAAGTATCTTTTTCAAATAATGACTTCTTCTCCTCTGGGTAGATACCCAGTAGTGGGATTGCTGGATCAAATGGTACTTCTGCTTTTAGTTCTTTAAGGGATCCCCACGTTGTTTTTCACAGTGGCTGTACTAGTTTACATTCCCACCAACAGTATAGAAGTGTTCCCTGATCACTGCACCTACACCAACGTCTACTAGTTTTTGATATTTTGATTATGGCCATTCTTGCAGGAATAAGGTGGTGTCACCCTGTGGTTTTGATTTGCATTTCCCTAATCATTAGTGATGTTGAGCATTTTTTTTACATGTTTGTGGGCCATTTGTATATCTTCTTTTGAGAATTGTCTGTTCATGTCCTTAGCCCACTTTTTGATGGGATTGTTCGTTTTTTTCTTACTGATTTGTTTTAATTCATTGTAGATTCTGGATATTAGTCCTTTGTCAGATGTATAGACTGTGAAGATTTTCTCCCTCTCTGTAGGTTGTCTGTTCACTCTGCTGACTGTTCCTTTTGCTGTGGAAAAGCTCTTTAGTTTAACTAGGTCCCAGCTATTTATCTTTGTTTTTATGGCATTTACTTTTGGGTTCTTTTATGGCATTCGCTTTTGGGTCCTTGCCTAAGCCAATGTCTAGAAGGATTTTTCCAGCGTGATTGTCTAGAATTTTTATAATTTCAGGTCTTGGCTTTAATTCCTTAATCCATCTTGAGTTGATTTTTGTATAAGGTAAGAGATGAGGATCCAGTTTCATTCTTGTACATGTGGCTTTGTCAAAGATCAGTTGGCTATAAGTATTTGAGTTTATTTCTGGGTCCTCTATTCTGTTCCATTGGTCTACGTGCCTATTTTTATACCAGTACCATGCTGTTTTGGTGACTATGGGCTTATAGTAGAAATCAGGTAGTGCGATGCCTCCAGATTTGCTTTTTTTGCTTAGTCTTGCTTTGGGTATGCGGGCTCTTTTTTGGTTCCATATGAATTTTAGAATTGTTTTTTCTAACTCTGTGAAGAATGATGGTAGTATTTTGATGGGATTGCATTGAATTTTTAATTGCTTTTGGCAGTATGGTCATTTTCACAATATTGATTCTATCCATTCATGAGCATGGGATGTGTTTCCATTTGTTTGTGTTAGCTAGGTATGAAGAGCGGTTTGATAAAGATTGTTCTAATAGTGACATGTAGGGGTATCTATTTGTCATGAATGATTTTACCAGCAATATCCTCTAGTATAAAACAGGTAGCTCCTTTAAACTTGGGTGGGTTGCCCAGAATGACAGTAACATGGACTGCTGTATCTAATAAAGCCAGAAAATATTGTCTATTTATAGTGTTCCAGCGAACCACCAGAGTCATACAGGGGCAATTGTTACTGGGTGGTGAGACAAGGCACAGGGATTGCCTGAATCCCTATTTGAGAGGCCATGGTGATCACCAGTTTCAGAGGTCTGGTAATTAGCCAGAGGCATAATTAGTTGGATTTGGAGGAGTGGTCTCAAGAGATCCCCGATCTGTGGGCAAGTGATGAGGCCTTTTTAATATAATCTTGTTTAGTTGTTGCAATTTGGGTGTGGCCTGTCTAGTAATTCTTCGTAAGGCACACAGAAGCCTCTAAATTGCCAATAAACAGAAAATGAGCTGAATCATCCAAAAGCAGCTGGGAAAGGGAGGGCTGAATAGTCCACTTGAGGGGTTCGCATGCACTAGGAGGCAAGCTTTGGTAGGTCAGAATTGTGAGTCAGAATGGACACAACCCTCATGTTGTGCCAACAGACCAATTTCATTCATGGCCCCTAGGATGGTATAGGACATGTGGACAAGGTTAAGCAATGTGATCCTGTAGTTGGATGGGGGCACCTGGAAGAACAACTCTCAGCACTATGTCAACAGGGGCTTTCTTCAAATTAGCAATGTGGTTAGTCTTTCTTCTCTGAATGTTCAAAGAAGTGACAGACCCATTAAACCATACCAATTTCATGGAGGAACATGCAGTCTCAACAGTTTTCCACTGGACATCCTTAGCAACAATAATCACATGGAAGGGTGATCCAGCCTCTAAGCCTTGAAAATCATGAAATAAGGAAAGGACTCTGGAATTCTTAGTGGTGGTAGAAGTTTTGGATTCCTTATATGAGGTTTCCATGACCTCCTCAAAAGTTTTGGCCTCTTTATCAAGCCTGCCCTTGTGTTTGGGATGCCCTTTACCCTCTTTGGGTACCTCTGGCTCCAAAATACTATATAAAAACTGAGCTTAAAAGCAAAAGGATCTTTAAGTGAATTATGCATCTTAGTTGATAAGCAACCTCATCCTTGGGATGACAAACAAAAGCTTCACACCTTTGTTAAACACTCTCAATAACTAATTGGTTCCTTTCTCTTTATCTTTTGGGGAAAAAATGAGAATAATTTGAATTCTTAGATTTGTGAATTTAGGAGTTTCAGTTTTTAGTTCCTTATAATCTGTTACGCTCTTTCTGGTTCTTTTTATTGTATACATTTAAGGGGTACAACTCTCACCTTTTCTGTTTAACAATAAGCAATCAGATAAGAAAAAGAAATAAAAGGCATCCAAATAAGAAAGAAAGAAGTAAAATTATTGCTGTTTGCAGGTGAAAAGATCCTGTACGGAAAAAAATTAACGAAAAAAGAGGACTTAAAAAAAACATTTAGAACTGTGATAGCTGCTGCTGTGAAGATGAAGTCACTTAAATCAGACCCAAATCAAAGTAGAGACAGCAGATTAAAAGGGAAGGAATCTCGTGCTTGTATGTCTGAGATAACAACTATCACAAAGATGGTCCTTCTGCACCTCTGACTATAACAGCATTCCAAGAACTATCTGGCAGCACAAAAATTTGATGTAAGTTGTTTCTATGAAGACAGCTCCCCAGCAACAGTGTCATCAATAAGTAATTGCTTACTCCTGCAGTGAGCCTCTGGGACTAGTAAACTTTGATTTTTTTAAATCATTCTCTTTTATGTTATTAGTTTTGTAAGAATTAGATTTGACTCATGGATTTTTTTTAAAAGGAGCACTGCCATAGCCGTGGAAACCACGGACCTCAGCAGTCCTACAGCAGAGGGGCCAGACTGTTAGAAGGAAAACTAAGAAACAGAAAGAAATAACTTCATCATCAACAAACTGGACATCCAGTGAGAGACCCCATCTGAAAATCACCAACCACAAAGACCACACATAGATAAATCCACAAAGATGGGAAGAAACCAGAGCAAAAAGGAGGAAAACACTCGAAACCAGAACGCCTCTCCTCCTACAAGGGATCACAACTCCTCACCAGCAAAGGAACAAGGCTGGATGGACAATGAATGTGATGAAATGACAGAATCAGGCTTCAGAAGGTGGGTAATAAGAAACTTCAGTGAGCTTAAAGAACTTGTTCTAACCCAACGCAAAGAAACTAAGAACCAATTTGACGAAATGCTAACGAGAATAACCAACTTAGAGAGGAATGTAAGTGAATTGATGGAGCTGAAAAACACAACCCAAGAACTTTGTGAAGCATACACAAGTTTCAACAGCCGAATCGACCAAGCAGAAGAAAGGATATCACAGCTCGAAGATCAACTCAATGAAAAAAACTGAGAAGGAAAGAGTAGAGAAAAAAGGGTAAAAAGGAATGAACAAAGTCTCCAAGAAATGTGGGACTATGTGAAAAGACCTAATCTACGTTTGATAGGTGTACCTGAATGTGATGGAGAGAATGAATCCAAGCTGGAAAATACTCTTCAGGATATTATCCAGGAGAACTTCCCCAACCTAGGAAGGCAGGCCAATATTCA
>PVKV010022921.1:0-34386 GCA_004027835.1 Alouatta palliata | reverse complement strand
TCTTTGCTATTGTAAACTGTGCTGCAATGAACATTCGTGTGCATGTGTCCTTATAGTAGAATGATTTATAATCCTTTGGATATATACCCAGTAATGGGATTGCTGGGTCAAATGGAATTTCTATTTCTAGGTCCTTGAGGAATCGCCACACTGTCTTCCACAATGGTTGAACTAATTTACACTCCCACCAACAGTGTTTACTAAGAAATATTCTTGGGATCAATACCAGTGGAAGAGAAGACAGGAACAAAGGATTGGACAGAGAGAAATCCACCTTCAGTGGCAGCTCCACAAGGAGCTCAGAATTGTAAATGGCCCATCAGATTTGCCTTGCATTAAATCAAAATAGCTCTCCTTTTACACCTCTGCCTCAATCACCAGATGCGGGTCTACATGGGAAGAGTGTGACCATAAGCCAAGCAGATATCTGCAACCCTGAAGGAGCTGACAGCTCAAAGTTGTCAACTGACATACTCCCATAAGCCAAGGCAAGAGGCTTCCTTAAAGGACTGAGTTGAATTTCAAACAACATTTTTGAAAAAAAAATGTTTAATCAGAACTTAGCCTAGAACTTGGCATATGTAGATTATCTTTTTTTTTTTTTCTTTTTATATGAAGATGGGGTTTCACCATATTGGTCAGGCTGGTCTTGAACTCCCGACCTCAGGTGATCCGCCCGCCTTGGCCTCCAAAGTGCTTGGATTACAGGCGTGAACCACCACGCCCGGCCGGCATATGTAGATTATCAATCAGTATTCATCTTTTTATGTAAGGAACTAAAGGAATCTGGGTAATGCGTTACTGCATCTAGTACACATACCAGCACTCCAACCCTATCTTCTAGAAATATCCTTTATAAATACATTCCTATGTTCAATTACTGATATTTTGTATGCGTCTAAAGTCCATAAGAATGTATATGTCTTATTCAATTAATCCCTATGATTTATTTAACCAGTAATCTTTTTTATCAGACACTTGGGTAATGGTTGTGCTTGGTTTGTCATTATAAACATGCCATGATGCACCAATATACTAGGATCTTATTTTACACTCCCCACAGTGCCTAGTACATTGCTATGCCTTGTACTAAAATTCAGTAAATATTTGGAAATGGTGCAGTATAGCAGATTTAACATGGTTGTAAATGTAGAGTAACAAATTTAGATTGCAAGTCCTAATTTGTCAGTTGCCAACTCTTTTGTTTGCATATTTTTCTTCTCTGGAAGGAATAAATGTACAGCAAAAAAATGCCTGTATATATGTATATGTATGTGTATATATATATATGTATGTGTATATGTATATATATATATATATATATATATATATAAATATATGAAAAACAGGTAATGAAAAAAAGAAAAAAGTACAGAAAAAAGTGCATATATATATATATATATATATATATATATATATCTCCTGGATTTAAACCATTTATTCCCAAAATTCATTGAGCTCTGAATACATGCCAGGCACTTCTCAAGGTGCTGGTGATAGAGCAGTGAATAAAACCAATCTTTTTACCCTATGTAGCTTAAATCCTGGTGAGGGAGACAGGAAATAAAGTAATAAATTTGTAAAATACACAGTATGTTCAACAGGTTAGGTAGAGATAAAAATGTTAAGAAGAAAACAAGTAGGAAAGGTGGTTTATGATGTCAGTGCATGTAGTTTTTGATAGAGAAGACAAAAACAGCCTTACCAACTTTAATATTGAGTAAAGTTATTGAGCGAAATTTAATTGTTCAATCAGAGCTTAGCATAGAACTTAGCATGGAGTAAATTCTCAATAAATATTCATCTTTTTAAATGTAATAAACCAAAGAAAGAAGACTATTTCAACAATAGCAATAAGGTATTATATAATGACTATATGTGGCAGTGGTTTCTGTTTGTGGTAATTATTTTGTATGGAAGAAACTATTTCAAGTAGGTGCAACTTTTATTATATACAGATAATTGAAGCAATAGGAATAAATATTATCACTTCATCAAAGATTTTATAAACATAAAATATAGTTTCAAATTACATATTTTATTATAATTTGCTTTTTTTATTATACTTTAGGTTCTGGGGTACATGTGCAGATTATGCAGGATTGTTGCATAGGTACATACATGGCGAGGTGGTTTGCTGCCTTCATCCTCCCATCACCTATATCTGGTATTTCTCCCCTCATTATCCCTCCCTACCCTCCCCAACCCCACTGTCCCTCCCCTAGCCCCCCTCTTACTGACCGCAGTGTGTGATGCTTCCCTCCCTGTGTCCATGTGTTCTCACTGCTCAACACCCACCTATGAGTGATAACATACGGTGTTTGGTTTTCTGTTCTTGTGTCAGTTTGTTGAGAATGATGGCTTCCAGATTCATCCATATCCCTATGAAGGACACAAACTCATCATTTTTATGGCGGCATAGTATTCCATGGTGTATATGTGCCACATTTTCTTTATCCTGTCTATCAATGATGGACATTTGGGTTGGTTCCAGGTCTTTGCTATTGCAAACAGTGCCGCAATGAACATATGTGTGCATGTGTCTTTATAATAGAACAATTTATAATTCTTTGGGTATATACCCAGTAATGGGATTTCTGGGTCAAATGGTATTTCTATTTCTAGGTCCTTGAAGAATCGTCACACTGTCTTCGACAATGGCTGCACTAATTTGCACTCCCACCAACAGTGTAAAAGTGTTCCTATTTCTCCACATCCTCTCCAGCATCTGTTGTTTCCATATTTTTAATGATTGCCATTCTAATTGGTGTGAGATGGTATCTCAATGCGATTTTGATTTGCATTTCTCTAATGACCAGTGATGATGAGCATTTTTTCATATGTTTGTTGGCATCATTGATGTCGTGTCTGTTTATATCCTTCATCCACTTTTGAATGGGTTGGTTTGTTTGTTTCTTATAAACTGTTTAGTTATAATTTGCTTTTAAATTACATTAAATATTTATATAATTTTCTTTGTTGGATTCTGCATTTTTCATTTAGCAATATACTTTTCTGACTGAGACTAGGGGGAATTGCTCACTCTATCCTACACACGCACAATCTAGATTTTAGATTATTGTCTTTTTCTCAAGTTGAGTACACTAATAATGCCTATCACTCATATAGCACTTGCTACTTTCTAATTACTACTCTATATCCTTTTACATGTTATTTTCTAAAGTATTCCTTATACAGTAACAATGTTAAGATATAAGTATATAAGGCCGGGCTCGGTGGCTCACGCCTATAATCCCAGCACTTTGGGAGGCCGAGGCAGGTGGATCACGAGGTCAAGAGATCGAGACCATCCTGGTCAACATGGTGAAACTCTGTCTCTACTAAAAATACAAAAATTAGCCGGGCATGTGGCACGTGCCTGTAGTCCCAGCTACTCGGGAGGCTGAGGCAGGAGAATTGCTTGAACCCAGGAGGCGGAGGTTGCGGTGAGCCGAGATCGCGCCATTGCACTCCAGCCTGAGTAACAAGAACGAAACTCTGTCTCAAAAAAAAAAAAAAAGATATAAGTATATAATTACCCAATTTTACACATAAAGAAATTAAGGCACAAAACGGTTTAGTACAGAATCAGTAAGTGTCAGCTAGTCTGTTCCAAGACCCTGCGATCTTAGCTATTGCGTTAATTTTCCCCTTTTCAAAAATCTAATCGTAGACAATTTCCAATCTCAGGAAATTAATATACAATTTACACAGGTATTATAATACTTTCACATCAAATTTTACTTTCTTTTTTGCTTAGAAAATGTGGCATTACCACAATTCTTATATATCATAAAAACACAACAAAAACTCCTTTCAAGTATTCTTGTCTTGAGAAGGCGGAATACACATACCCCACCCTGTTTTTCTTATTGAATGCAACTACAAATCCCAGGTAGAATGCTTGAAACAGGGATTTGAGAACTCCAAAAAAGTAAATGGTAGCAGGAGAAAGGGAGATGGAAATAAGCATTTTATGTTACCTTGAAATGGAAGTGAGTTTTACCTTCCCTTCCCCCCTCACCAATGGCAGATGAAAATCTAAAAGTTTATACTGAGTATACATAAAAATTTACCTATAATTTTTTATAGATAAATTTATCTATAATCTATAAATGCAAGAAATTTCTCTATTTATGGTCAAAGCAGCAGGAAAGACTTTCTCTGTGAGCCAGGGAATGTGAAGGAAATCTCCTGTTGTGTTTTTCTTCCTCTTTCCTTCTACCTTAATATGGGGCAATACCATGGTAGCAGTGATAGCAAAGTCATGACAGTAAAAGCTGGTAGTTACCTAAAACTCTGAAGAGGAGTGGACAAGTCTTCTTGACTGGAGGAGTTATGGTTCACCAAGCACTTTGTGATGCCAAGGCAGGTAGATACCTTGAGCCCAAAATGTCAAGACCAGCCTAGGCAACATGGAGAAACCTTGTCTCCACAAAAATTACACAAAATTAGCTGAAAGTGGTGGTGCCTGTAGTCACAGCTATTCAGGAGGCTGAGGTGGGAGGACTGATTGAGCCCAGAAAGGTCAAGCCTGGGCTCCAGCCTGGGAGACAGAGTGAGACCCTGTCTCAAAGCAAAACAAAAGAAAACAAAAAAGAGCATAAGGCAAATTTATATTGCTTTTTTTGTTCTTAGCCTGTCCTTGCACTATAGGAATCATGCTCCCTCCCTCCAAAAAAAGGAAGTGCACATCAGAGCAAGGAAACAAGGAAACTCAAACATAAACTAAAATAGAATAATAAAAAATATTTAAATGACACAACAAAGATTGGGAAGGAAAAATACAAAAACTAGAAACAAAGGAAATTGTAGCAAATCAAAGAAAAAACACATAATAAAATGTTGGGAGTAAATGAAACACATCAAAAATTACTATAAGTGTAAGTGGTCTAAATATGCCAATTAAAAGGTAGAAAGCATTGATTGGATTAATGAAAAAAAGCTTCATTTATATACTGTCTAAAATAATTCAGCTGGGCATGGTGGCTCACGCCTCTCATCCCAGCACCTTGGGAGGCCAAGGCAGGTGGATGACCTGAGGTCAGGAGTTCAAGATCTGCCTGGACAACATGGCAAAACCCCATCTCTACTAAAAAAGCAAAAATTCACCGGGTATGGTGGCACATGCCTGTAATCCCAGTTACTTGGGAGACTGAGGCAGAAGAATTGCTTGAACCCGGAAGGCGGAGGTTACAGTGAGTCAAGATTGCACTGCTGTGCTCCAGCCTGGGCGACAGAGACAGACTGTCTCAAAAAAAAAAAAAAATATATATATATATATATATATATATATTTCACTGTGATATAGGAATATTTAAAGTAAAAACACAGAAGCAATATATCTGCAAATACTAATTAAAAGATTGCTGGAATGGCTCCAATGCTATCAAAGCAAAATTTAGAGAAAAGAAAATGGCAATGAGTAAGCGGAAATATTATGTATTAATAAAACAGTCATTTCTCCAACAATACATAACAATGTAAATATGCACACACTTAACACAGCTTCAAAATATATGAACCAAAATAGAAACAACTGAAAAGTGATATGAAAAAAATCACAATTAAAGCTGGAGACTTCAAACCCATATCTTAGTAATCAGCAAAACAAGTAGCAAGAAACCAGCAAATTACAGAATAACTGAGCAAAACAATGCCATCAATTGATTGAATCAAATGGCATTTGTAAAGACTCCAACCACATTTTTTTCAAGTGCTTATGCAACATACAGCAAGATAGACCACATCTTGGATCATAAAACAAATTTGAATAAACTTAAATAAAATTTATACCACAAATGAATTAAAGCACAAATCAATAACAGAAAGATAACTGGAATTTGGGAATTAAACGTACTTTCAATTAAACTGTGAGTCAATAAAAAAGTCCCAAAGGAAATTTATTTTGCACTGAGATAAAAAGGAAATATAACAACTAAAAATTTGTGGGATGCAGTTAAAGCAGTGTTTAGTGAGAAAATTATAGTATTAAGCATATCATATACTTCTATTAGAAAAGTAAAAAAATCAACAATCTAAGTTTCTACCTTAAACTACCAGGAAAATAAATATAAAATGTACATAAAGTAAGAAAGAAGAGGATAATAAAGAACAGAAATCAGTTAAACTGAAAAATAGGAAAAAATAGAAAAAAAATAAGATCAAAGATGATTTTTTTGAAAGGGTCAATAAAATTCATAAACTTTTAGTTAGATTAACTAATAAAAAATAGATGAGAAACCAGTTACCGATATGAGGGTTGAAGGAAGGGTTATCACTGTACTCAATACTGCTATTAAATGGGTAACAATTAAATATTATAGACAAGCCTACGCACATAAATTTGACAATTTACAAAAAAATATAGAATGATTCCTCCAAAGCAACAAATTGCCAACATTCACGTAAGAAGAAATAGCTAATCTGAATTGTCATTTAACTTTTAATAAAATTTAATTTGCAGTTAGAAATGTTATGACCATGAAATCTCTAAAAATAAATTAATTGACTGATTAATTGTGCCAAACATCTAAAGAAGAAATAACACTAATTCTACGCAATCCATTTCAAACATGGACGAGGTTATACTTTCCAATTAACCTGATGGCAAAAGGGGACATAGAGTTTAAAAGAAAAAAAAAATAACTAAAAAAAAATCTTCTACGAACAAATATAAAGATCCTCAACAAAATACTAAAAAAGTTTCAGTATGAATTCAATTTACAGTGTATTTCACACTAAACTCATCATGTACACTGAGACTTCAATAGTTGGGGCTTATAATCTTGGGTTCAGAAACCAGTTGCTCTATCTTCTGCAAATATCTCCCTGATCTTGTGCAAATGACTTACCTCTCCCTGACTCAGGTTCTTCACCTATAAAGTAGGAATTACAAGAGTATCTATCTAATTGGGCATTAAATGAGTGAAAATATAGAAATCCATTAGAGCGGTACATAGCATATTCGGCATTCTAGTAAGTTATTGTAAGTTATTATTATTACTATAAAACTTTGTTTTGTTCAGAACTTATAAGATTCATTCACCATATCAGAAAATCACATCATTCACAACGATATTGATAATAATGGTTTAATTATAATACGTATTATGCATATTAATCTATATTTGTTTGCAGCCACATTCATGGTAAATTAGCTGCCTTTAATATATCAAATATAAAAATTATATGTATTACAATGTTAATATCTATTTATAATTTTTATAAATTATTGCCTCAATAAATTTTTTAAAATGCTGAATATAAAGAATAAGGATCTATCATCTTCAAGCTGAATATTTACAAATTGTGTTCATCAGTTTAATCACAAATGATTTACCAGTATGCCTATTATACTAGCACATTTCTCTCTAACGAACAATGGAATCACAATGATTAATGGAAAATCTTATAAAGCAAGAGCTCATAAAACAGGCACAGACATAAGTTTTAAAAGGAAGTTTAAAAATCGTAATTGTCACAGCAGTGTTTTGTTTAAAAAAATAAAACCTAAATGGTAAAATAGATTTTTAATTACTTTCAGAACAGTACCAATATCACAAAACATGAAAGATCATGTAATCTTACAAAAATAATTAATCCCAGCAGCTGTCCATTAATGAAAAAAAAATTCAAATAAAATAATTTCTTCTATTTCATTCATAAGTGATACTATTTTGAGGAAAGTTGATAAGGGAAATACTTGAAAATTAGCTATGTAACAATGAATAGCAGGCAAGTAAATTTTAAATTCAAATGGGAAAAACATCCGGGGTAATCATAATGCATTCCTGTTTGCGTAAAATTACTGAAAATAGATACAAAAGGTCTGCCTATATTTAAACATCTAAAAATAATTTTGTTGAAAAAAATTATTTTTCAATGTCATTGCTGTATAATAAATGAAGCATGAACAACTGGAATAGTTCAGAAAATGAGCATACAGCAATGTTCAGAAGGAGTATCAGATGTTTTATCATTTCATCAATGCATAGTATTTTCATCAAAAATACTTAGTCACCAAGAACTTACTAACAGACCACATACATCAGTTTCTTTGTCATCAGCATTATTAGTAAATTTGAGTAATCACTTTTCATTTTTTATATTCCAATATGACACTGTATTTTATTTTTATCTCTAATTTAGATAACTTAGTAGTTTTTTTTTTAATAAATTTCATCTTAGAATTGTCAAGGGGTATTACAAATATTTATTATAAAAAATGATTTAGGCTAACAGGATTGAGAACTGTTATACTATGATCTTGCCAAAGAGAATATTCATATAATTTAAAAATATTTTCCAAACTGTATCAGTTTTTAAAATTTCACTATTAGAAAAAATGTTTCTTTGATTATTAATGTGATTTAACTTTTTGCACATATGTTAGCTTTTTGTGATTTTTTTTCTCTGTTTTCTTCTGTAGATATCACCCATTCTTTGATCAGTAGATTTGAGTTTTATTTAAATCTGTTTATTAAGTACTTTGTAAATTACATATGTTAAGCCTTCAATTGAATATGGCAGATATTCGTCTTTACATATCACAGGTATTTTAATGTCAGTTGGGACTTTGTTGTATAGATAGTTACCAATATATCGCACAGATTCTTTGTTAATCATTTTGGTTTGTTCATTCTTAGGGATTCCTCTCCTATGTTTGTAAATACTTCAGTATTTTTCTAGTTTTATTTATAATTTTACTTAATAAATTAAACTTGATTTATCTTCTGGAGTTTATTTTACTGAAAAATATAAGTTGTGTTCTAGCTTGATTCATTTTATTACCTAGTTTACCAATTGTCCTATTTGCTCCTTAACTATGGATATCATGCTCTAAATAATTATGTGCAGGGTTTGCCTCTATATTTATTTCTTCCAGCGATTTTTTTTTCCTGGTAACTTGGTGAATTAATTATTGTGCTTTATGAGAACTAGTTAGTATCTAAAAGCTCATTATTCCTTCCTCAAAATCACTATGATTTATTTAATCATTTCATTTTGATATGCTATTTTGGATTAATTATAATAAATTTATAAAAACAACTTGGGGATTTTCTAAGGTTGCATTAAACTTCTGTATTAATGTAAGATACATATACACAGTAGTCAGCCTTTCTAGTGATTGTGGTCACTGTCCATGACAAGTACAAATTGTAAACGTTTATTGATACAATAGATATATGCATAGGTAAAAACATTAAACGTACATTGATTCATTTTAACCATCTGATGGATACATAAAAATACTACCAGTTTGGCAATACACAGATAAGTGATTTGGCTCTTGAAAATATTAAGATGTTTGTTATCAAATCAGTAAAAACTAATTTTGTATTTTTAGAAGTTTTACATAAATTTGCTTGACTAAGAAGAGTTAATCCTAAATAGACAAGCATAAATAGAAGCTTGACAGAGAACAGAACTAAAGCAAAATGCTTAAACGATCAATCTAAAGATTCAGAATATACTATTGAGAACTAAATGTGTGGCTTTCATACATGGATAGATACATGGATCTTCTCCGGAAAGGGGAAGATAATTGTCATTTCAAATGCATTCTCTCAGCTGCTGGCCTAGTTATTGCCTAATAGAAACATGGAGCCTCTCTGTTCCATATCCTCTGCATCTCAGCCTTGATGACTTCTCTGGATAATAGGGTGACTGATGAAAAAGTAACATGGGAACCAGCGGTTCCAGCATAATTATAACATCGTTCCTTAGATTGTCAAAGTCTCCTTTCCAGATATCAATCTGCTGGTTTAATAAAAGAGGTAAAGAATCTAGACCCTTTATTACCCCTACTTGAGAGCCCTCAGGGAAGGGAGGAAATTCCTCAGCTTAGTGCACAAAGATTTTTCTGTAACGAGCAGCAGCTTTATCCATGAAGTGAAGGTTAGTCCTATTGTATCTAATGTGTCACTTTTCTTCACAGACACCCACTAAAAGCCCCAAGGCAGCATTTTAAAGCAGGAAAGTGCTCCAGCAATGGTTAGTGAAACTATGATTTTCCCCATGGGAAATACCCTTCTGAACTAGAAAACAGGCAAACTAGTCCATTAACTCTCCTTTGAAAGGGGTGTGCTTTTGTGGCGTCATATAAATAGTAATGCAGAGTTGGAAAAGGAATAAAAAGTCTCAGACTTTAAATACTAAAATGTATCCATTTGGCAATCAGTTTAATGAATGCTTGGTAACTAAAAGGGCTGTACACAAATTCATATAGCCCAGAAAAATTGGTGTAAAACCCATGAAGCAAATATAGGTAAGTTATTTACCTCTTCTTACGGCTCCTCTGCATTCATTAAAGGCATAGATACAGATTAACCAAAGGCCCTTGCCCTGTGGCATGTTTGGGGGCATATGTAAACTGTATTTTGTTTTGTTTTTTGAATTTCATGATAATTGCATTGGAAACTTGACCTCTATTTTCTAGTGATGAGAGAAAATATGTTATTTGAATAAATTATTTTACTGCAGCAAGTTTCAGATACAAAGTGGCTCTGTTCACATCAGTATGAAGACAGCTTGCTTGAGAAAAAGGCCCTTTAGCTGCAAAATGTGAGGGTTTCTTCACGGTCCTTATTCTTAATATGTTTCCTAAAAGACACACACACACACACACACACACACACAAAACAAAAACAAACAAAAAAACAGGAAACTGATTTTTCTGCATACTAAATGAAGTAGAACTTGCAGTTTGTGGACTTACTCTAGAATAACGTGTCCATTTAAAAAGAGGGGATGTGTAAAAATTGTGAAAAAAAGAATGGTTCTCAAGAAGCCTGCATCTAGGATGCTGAACACCAAGATGGCTTTAAGGTTGCCCGCAGTATGACTAAACTTTAGACAGGCTTCTTCCTGACTACAGACCTCTGACCTCTATTTTCTTAGAGCCTTTACTTTAGAAAACTTGCCATTGTAAATGTGTTCTATGTTTCTGTGAGACATAATTCTTATCCTTACCTATTGCCAGTATTACAACTAAGAATGTCTTTCCCCTGAACCTGGGAACCATCTCATTGAAATGTAATTACCACGAAAGACAATACCTATGTCTCCATCTCTGTGGGAGGTAAGAGCCTAACTTCTATAAACACAAATTAGCCAATTAGAAACCACAGATGGCCCAATCACATTGGTCTGTGTGTCTGTTTTTATACCAGTGCCATGCTGTTTTGGTTACTGTAGCCCTATAGAAGGGTTTGAAGTCAGGTAATGTGATGCCTCTGTTACAGGAAAGGCGACACAATCCAGACCCTAAGAAAGGGTTCTTGGATCTCACGCAAGAAGAAATTCAGGGTAAGTCCACAGAGTAAAGTGAAAACAAGTTTATTAAGAATGTAAAAGAATAAAAGAATGGCTACTGCACAGACAGAGCAGCCCCAAGAGTTGCTGGTTGCCCATTTTTATAGTTATTTCTTGATAATATGCTAAACAAGGGGTGGATTATTTATGCTTTCCCTTTTTAGACCAGATAGGGTAACTTCCTGATGTTGCCATGACATTTGTAAACTGTCATGGGGCTGGCTGGTGTGTAGCAGTGAGGGCAATCAGAGGTCACTCCCATCACCTTCTTGGTTTTGGCAGGATTTAGCCAGCTTCTTTACTGCAACCTGTTTCATCAGCAAGGTCTTTGTGACCTGTATCTTGTGCCAACTTCCTATCTCATCTTGTGACTTAGAATGCTTTAACTGTCTGGAAATGCAGCCCAGTAAAATGAAGTCTCAGCCTCACTTTACCTAGCTCCTATTTAAGTTGGAGCTGCTCTGGTTCACATGCCTCCGACACCTCCAGCTTTGTTATTTTTGCTCAGACAGTCGAATGCTGATTTTCAGTGACTGAAAGTGGAAGAGTTTTTCAAAGCTAGGGTAAGCTAGAGGAAAAACACTGGAGGACTTTAGGAGGTAGGTTGGTCAACATGATTTTGAGTAGATTTTTAAGTGTGGCCTAAAATAAGGGCAAACTTTCATTCTTTTGCATGTGAATATTCAGTTTTCCCAAAACCATTAGTTGAAGAAACTGTCTTCCCTATTACATATTCTTGACGGTTTTCTTGAAGATCAATGGACCGTACATGTGTGGGTTTATTCCCAGGCTCTCTATTCTGTTTCATTGGTCTCTATGTTTCGTTTTATGCTAATATCAGATGTTTTAATTACTGTAGCTTTGTAATAAATCCAGAAGTCAAGAAGTGTTATGCCTTTAGGTTCCTTCCTTCCCAGGATTACTTTAGCTATTCAGGATCTTGGAGAAGCAGAAATGGGAATTTGTTGCTCCATGTAAATTTCAGTTATTTAAGATGAATAAGTTCTAAAGATTTACTGTAAAATATAGCGCAGGTGTTGTCATGCTGCTAATAAAGATATACTCAAGACTGGGTAATTCACAAAGGAAAGAGGTTTAATGGACTCACAGTTCTATATGGCTGGGGACGCCTCACAATCACAGCAGAAAGCAAATGAAAAGCAAAGTCACATCTTACATGGTGGCAGGCAAGAGAGCTTATGCAGGGAAACTCCCATTTATAAAACCATCATATCACATAAGACTTATTCACTACCAGGAAGACAGTATGGGGGAAACTTGCCCCGTGATTCAACTATTTCCGGCTGGCCCGATCATTGACACTTGGGACTAGTGCAATTTAAGGTGAGATTTGGATGAGGACACAGCCAAACCATGTCAAGTGCCAAGAGTTAATAATATGGTATGGTACACTTAAAATTTTGCTAAGAGGTTAGATCTCCTATTGTTTTTACCTTAAAAAAAAAAGACACACATACAAAGGAACACAAGGAGATGATGAATATGTTTATTACCTTTTGGTTATGGTGTGTGGATATGTGCAAACTCATTACATTGTATACATTAAACATGTGCAAGTTATTTTAGTATATCAATTATAACTCAATAAAGTTCACACACACACACACACACACACACACACATACACACACATCTCTCCTGCCTTCTGTTTCCCTATTGAGTTCAGCTCCCCTATTGAAATAATATTGCCTATTTAGTTCCACCCAGAGCAAGTTTTTCTTTGACACTGAGAAGAAAGTAAATTAATGAGGAATTTCCAGTAGTCGCAAAACCTGAACAAAAATGCTTAACAGTGAATTGGAAATGGTTTGTGTGCTGTCCTGCAGTGCGTGACCTCCCCAAAAATTGCAATAATTGCTGCTACCTACAGCTGCCCTTTTAAGTGGTTCTTTGAAGGACAGAACACGTGGGATAGGGTTCAGCAGGGATGGTCTAAAGAGGAAGGAGGTCTGACGTTGTGGGAAGAAGAGTGAACATATTTCCTGACTCTAGAGAATATGCACCTTAATCTGATTATTCACAGAATTCTTGGTAAGGACAGCCTAAATGTTTGAAATTGGAGATGAATTTTCTAGAAAAAGTGGAGTAAGAAAGATAGGAGGAGGTAAATCAAGAAAGTTTGAGGATTTAAAGACACTCTGTAAACAAACATGAGACTGAACGTCACATGTACAGAAATTCTGTCTCTGATCAGCTTTCAGTCTTAGTTGTGTTGTTGTTAGGGAGGATTCTTCACCTCTAATAAACTCTACAAAATACTTATCTTGAGTTATATGTTAATAGGAAAGATTTCTTTTTACACTTACCTGGTACTACAACTGTCTCTATTTTAGCCTCCTGTGTTAGTGTTTCAAAGTCTGCATTGGTAGATGGGGCATTTTTATGTTACTGACTTTGGGATAGAGAAATTAATTTCTGGGTTAGGATCTGAGCTAAAAGTGGGTTACCCTCTTGAGCTAAAACCAGGACACCACAGTTCTTCCAGAGAAGCATTATTAAACATTTACAGTTTCTATTGCAGCTCAAGAAGCTCATGCTTATGGGTTTTCATGTTCTATTTTACAACTTTTGTAAAATTACTAGTAATAACTCTGTGGGAAATTTAAGAAGCAAATCCAAAAACTAGGCAGATATAAAAACTTTATTGTGTAAAAGAGACTACTCCACTACAAGGAAAGAATATGGTAAGAAGACTGATTTATTATTTCTCTAATATTTCAACAGAATATATGGCTTTCAATTCCAAATTTGCACTTAGTGATAATATGCCAGTCTAGAAAATAAAATAATTGATCTGGATGATATATGAGCTCCTTTCTAAGTCTACATTTCTTTCCTCAATGTCTGTTTGGATGATCTGTTTTCCTCTCTTTCATTCTTTCCTTACTTCCTTCTCCTTTCCTTCATTCTCCCTTCTTTACTTGTCCCTTCCTCCTTTTATATTTTATTTATTTATTTTCTTTTACTTAAGTAGTTTATGTTGGAGACAAAGCAGTGCAAGAGGCTGGCCACACTTTCCTGCTGCTGGGGGCCTTAGGGTTAGAACTACGAAAGGCAATGTGCAGATATCAATCGGGGGGTTTAACACTCAAGTCGTGTAAACGTGGTTAGTCCTTGGGCTCTGTTTCCAAAAATGCTGGGCAGTTCTGACGGCTTCCTTCCTCTCTTCCTCCATTCCTCTCTCCTTTCCTTCCTTTCTTATTTCTCTCATTCCCTTCCTTCCTTCTCTCTTCCTCCCTTCCTCCCTACTTTCCTTCCTTCCTGCTCTCCCTCCCTCCCTCCCTTATTCCCTTCCTTCCTTTCTTACTTTCTTGTCTTCCTTCCTTTCCTCTCCTCCCTCTCTTCCTCCCTTCCTCTCCTTTTTCCTTCTTCACTCTACCTTTTTCTGGATTTCAGTGGTAAGTATAATATTGAGTACCCAAACAATTCACTGGTGATAAATCATAACACTTTGAGAAAATACAAGAAAAATATTATAAACTTCATGTTAGCCATGCAAAACAGTTAAAATATTCTAGGAAAGAAGCATTATCTTGATCTCTCTATAGCAGTTGAGTGCTAGTGACAAATAGATTTCCAGCTGGCAGAGACAAACAGATTATTTTGAATATATGGTATTAATTCAGGGTAGTAATTACTATGATTAATATTTTTCAAACAAAATGGTGAGTTTTTTCTAAGGAATGAAGCAGAAATGTTTATCTTATAATAAGGTTGTGGTATTGTATTAATATAAAGTGGAACAAGAAAATTGGAGGAGCATAGAATAGCCAAACTAAAAGTCTGAGCAACAAAAATTGCTTTTTAAATGTCATTACTTCACTAACATAAAATGTTCTAAATTAAAACCTGAAACTTTATTGGAGAATTTAAATTGATATACAATTTTCTGAGGCCTAAATTCAATTTCCAAAAATAAGAACTATGTGATAGAAAAAATGTACCAGTTCCATTATAAAAATGCAATATTACAGACCAAGGCAACTAAAATAGCATCATTGTACGATAAAAATATGAATAAGATGGTATAATACTAAATGCTAAAGAGTAATAGGCATTTCTAAGTGGAATTTATCTTTACTGAAATACTAGTGTAAATGAAAGGACTGTAGTGCAGTGGTTAAGAACTTTGTTTCTGAAGTAAAACTTAAATGCAAGTTTGTCTCTGTGGTCTTTTGCAAATCACTTAACCTCTCTAAATTAGTGGTCTTCAAACACGAATTCCTACAAAGAGAGTTTCCAAGGACATGACATAGGTCATTTCAGAAAGTCAGTTTCCAGAACCTCAAATATGTGCTATTTTCCAAAATCAGCCTACCTAGGAATGTGCTTCCAGTCAAGGTGTCACATAGTATTTCCTTTCCCACATTCTGTATCATAATTGCCTTTCTTCCGTTTGACAGATTAAGGGAAAATTCATATCTAACACAGATGTTTCCATGGCACGTTTTCCTAGGGTTTTAAAATTTCTGGAGCGCCAAAGAAGTGGCCAATTTAAATTATTTGTGTTGATAAAGCTCCTTTAATTAGGGTTCCATAAACCATTTCTAGGCTTTATTTTTGCTTTTTTTTTACATTTTTACTAAGTGCAAATATACCACTAGAAATGAAATATTTGGGGTTTTGTTGGAAATTCTGAAATCAGATATAGAATAGAAAGGTGGGGATAAAAATAAAAATAATTATTATTTCACTATCTTGCCTCTTCCATGCTCTGATTATTGCCAAAGAATGTATTGTTTCTGAGGGAAAGTCCTATCAGAACAAAGCAAAGAGAGCACCGGTAAGAAATAATGAAGTGGCACCTTTCTCTCTCATTCTCTCTAAACACAGAAACACACACACACACACACTCACTCTCACACACACATTGTCACGCTTAATTATGGAGATACTTTGTGACAATACAGCATTAGGCAATTTGGTTGTTGTGTAAACATCACACAGTACACTTACACAGATCTATGTTATAGCCTACCACATATCTAGGCTGTATGCTGTAACATAATGATACTAGGCTGAAAACCTGTACAGCATGTTACTGTACAGAATACTGCAGACAATTGTAACAATGGTACTTGTGTATCTAAGCATAGAAATATCTGAATACTGTAGACAATTGCAGACAATGGTATTTGTGTATCTAAGCATAGAAAACATACAGTAAATGTAGGGTATAAAAAATTAAAATTGGTATGCCTGTACAGCACTTACCCTTAGTGGAGTTTGAGGATTCTAAAGTCAGTAAGTGGTGAGTAAATGTGAAGACCCAGGACATTACTGTACACTACTGTTGATTTTATAAACACTGTACACTTAGGCTACACTAAATTTATTTTTAAAGTGTTTCTTTCCTCAACAATAAATTAACCTTAGCTTAGTACAACTTTTTATTTTATAAACTCATTAATTTTGTTAACCTTTTGACCCTTCTGTAATAGCCCTTAACTTAGAACATAAGCACATTATACAGCTATATAAAAACATTTTTTCTATATACACTTATTTTATAAGCTTTTCTGTATAGTTATGTTGTTTTGTTTTTTGTTTGTTTCACTTTTTAAACTTTTTTGTTAAAAACTAAGATACAAACACACCCATTAGCATAGACTTAATAGGATCAGGATCATCAATATCACTGTCTTCCATCTTCATATCTTGTCCTACTAGGAAATTTTTAATAAAACACATGGAGCTGTCATCTCCTATGATATCAATGCCTTCTTCTGGAATACCTCCTTAAGGTCCTGCCCGAGGATGTTTTATAGTTAACTTTTTTTATAAGTGGAAAGAGTAAATATTAAAATAATATAAATATATAGTGTAGTAAATACATCAACCAGTAACATAGTCATTTATTTCCATTTACAAGCATTATGTATTGCACGTAATTGTATGTGCAATACATTTTTATGACTGGCAGCACAGTAGCTCAGTTTACACACCAGTATTATGAGAAATATATGAATAATGCCATTAATTATGACATTATGACAGCTATGACATCACTAGAGGAAAGATATTTCAGGGCTATTATAATTTTCTGAGACCATCATTGTCTATGAAGTTCACCATTGACCAAAACATTGGTATGCCATGCATGAATAGTGTGTATATATGTGTGTGTCTATGTGTGTGTGAGCGAGAGACCTTTCCTCCAAATTAGTATTCTGATATATGAAAGTTGTCATTGGGAAACGTATCAACATATGTTTTGGAATTTAAAACTGTTTTATTAAAAAATATATTAGTAGCAGATATGTATTTAAGTTTTTCTTATTTTTTAGTCTTTCTGAGAAAATAATTTTAAACAAATTGCCTTTAAATGAAAGTGTAACAAGTAAACTATTAGTCACTTGATAAACTTTGGTTACAAAGTTTTGGTATTCTTTCCAAAATTGAAAAAGGAAAGACTCAGATGATTGGGAAATAAATACTTTGCAAATCAAATAGATTTCAATATTGAAACAAAATTAGAGGAGTACTTAAACATGTTATTAATGTAACAGACTATTTTTAAGTTTCTATATGAATGTCTCTTGCATTTCATGTCCAAAGTGAACTCAATGATACTGTTCTTATGAACTTTATCCCATTGTTATCTAAATATTTATGAAATTTAAGATTTTCGTTATATATTTCTATTAAAAATAAATAAATGTAAAATCGATATTGGACTTTTGAATTCTAGTGAAGTATATTATTCATCCACAAATATATTCATTAGTTAGCAAATATTTATCTTAAGATATATATTTCAAAAATAAGTTTTTTGAATAATTATTAGCATGCAGATATTGGTATTGTTTTAATATTTTGTAAAGATAATATGATAATTCCAGACAAATGTTTATATATCTAGAGTCTTATGGTCAACTAAAATTTTTAAAACCATAATTCCAATTTATATTTATATATTTTGTAACAGAGAAGTATGATGGTGGGATTAATAAAATATAATCAAGCAAAAAAAATCATTGGTATAAAATTCTGTGTGCAAAACTAAATGTAAAAACAATATCAGAGAGAAAGAGAACAGTAAAAATTACCCCCAGTTAGAGGACGACATTTTTTGTAATGAATAATGAAAGATACTCAATTGTCATTATATTTAAATTATAGTATATACATTATTAAAATAATGTAATATTCCTTTGAAAGAAGGCAAGTATTTGCAATATACTAGAAAACTATGCAGCCATCTAATAATTTTGAGTACTGAATTAAACAAAATTAAACATGAGTAAATGCTTTTTCAATTTATTTTAAAGAGAATGTAAACTAAAATAATCCACTGCCCTAGTTTACTTGTTTCCTCTTATGTGCAATGGGAATAGCAAAATTGTACTTTCTTTATGAGATTATCATAAGGAATATTGTGTATTGCCTGTAAGTGTCCAGCACAGTTTCTTTCACAAAGGGGGAAATCAATAATTATTAGTTTTCCAAGGGGGTGAGAAGTATTATCTTTGGAGATTACAGCGATTAGGCATCTCTTATGTTTTCCTGTTTTAGTCATTTCCTTAGGAAAAAGAATGAAAAGAAATGTAGTATTTAAATCTAAATATAAAATTAAAAGACGACAAAATAAGGAACAAGGAAATGATGAATGGGAAAGTAATCTGGTTTCTTTCACTTAACATAACTTTCCAGGCTCATCTGTTTTGTGGCAAATAGCAATATCTCGTTCTTCACATAGACTGAATAGTGTTCCATTGTATCTATGTACCAGTTATTTTACACATTCACCCAACATTGGATACTTAGGTTATTTTCTCTTGGATATTGTGAATAATCATGGGAGTGTAGATGTCTCTATAATGTGGTGATTTTCCCTTTTGGGCTTATGCCCAGAGGAGAGACTGCTGGGTCAAATAGTAGTTTTATTTTTAATTAGTTTAGAAATCCTCATATTGCTTTCCATAATAACTGTACCAATCTATATACCACTAAAAGCATACAAAAATTTTTTTATCTTCATATCCTTACCAATATTTATCTTTTGACTTCTTGATAATAACCATCCTAACAGATGTGAGGTGATATCTTATAGTGATTTTGATTTGCATTTCCTTGATGACTAAGGATATTGAACACTATTTTATAAACCTGTTGGCCATTTTTATGTCTTATTTGGAGAAATGTCTATTCAGGTATTTTTCTTACTTTTTAGTTGGGTTATTTGCTTTTTCACCATTGGGTTGTATGAGTTATTTATAAATTTTGAACACTGCTCATTTAAAGATATACAATTTGTGAATTATTTTATTAATTGCTTTCTTTGCTGTGAAGACGTGTTTTAACTGATGTAGTCCTGTTAATTTATTTTTGCTTTTTTGACCCAAGCTTTTGGTGTGATATCTAAAAAATAAATCAATGCCCAGACTAATGCCTGGAAGCTTTTCTCCTATGTCTATGTTCTTTTCTAGTTTTATGGTTTATGGTCTCATATTTAGTTTTTTTTGTATCCATTTTGAGTTGACTTTTGTGTATGAAATAAGACAAGTTTTCCTTTTCATTTTCTCTCTCTCTCTTTCTTTTTGCATTTTGAAATCAAGTTTTCTTGGGACCACTTAATGAAGAGATTATCCTTTCCCCATTATATCCTCTTGGTGCGCTTGTCAAAAAATGTGCTAACTATATATGTTTGAATTTATTTCTGAGCTCTCTATTTTGCTCCACTGGTCTATATGTCTGATTTTCTGCCAGTACTGTACTGTTTCAATTATTGTAGCACTGTAATGTAATTATAAATCAAAAGGTATGATGATGCTTTCAACATTTTTTCTATTTTCAGATATGTATTGGCTACTTAGGAGTTTGTATTACTTCATAAAAATTTTTATTTTTATTTTTTTCTTACAGATTTAGGAGTACTAAGTGCAGTTGTGTTACATAGATATATTGGGTAGTGGTGAAGTCTGAGCTTTTACTGTACTCATCAACTTTAAATATTTTTTTTCTATTTCTATGAAAATTGCCATTGAGATTTTGATTGGCATTGCATTGAATCTATATATTTCTTTGGGAGGAAGGAGCATTTTAACAATATTAATTCTTCTATGAACATGGAATATCTATTTACTTGTGTCTTCTTCAATTTCTTTTATCAATATTTTATAGTTTTTCATGTACAAATTTTTAATCTTCTTGGTTAAGTTTATTTTTAGGTTTTTACTTTTATTATTGCATCATAAATGAAATTGGATTCTTGTTTTCATTTTTATTTAGACCATTTTTACATAAAAATCTTAAGAATTTTTGCATGTTGGTTTTGTAAACTGTGAATTTACTGAATTTATATATTAGGTCTAAGAGTTGTTTTGTGGAATCCTTGGTTTTTTTTTTTTTACATATAAGAGCACATCATCTGAAATAGAGATAATTTTTCTTCTTAATTGTTTTATCTATTCTGGATCTTTTGTGTTTCCACATAAACTTTAGATTTTGTTTCATTCTTATTAAAAATGCCATTGAGATTTTGATAGGAATTGCTCCTAAACCCCAATATCTGAGACGGGTCTCAATCAATTTAGGAAGTATATTTTTCAAAGTCGTATGGATACACACCCATGACACAGTCTCAGGAGGTCCTGATGACATGTGCCCAAGGTGGTCAGAACAGAGCTTGTTCTTATCGATTTTTAGGGAGACATGAGATATCAATTGACATATATAAGATGAACATTGATTCTATCCAGAAAAGGTGGGACAAGTCAAAGCAAATGCAGGACAACTTGAAGGACCAGGGAGAGAACTTTCAGTTACAAATGGTTTTATTTTTTGGAATTTCTGATTAGCCTGTCAAAAGGAGGCAATCAGATATGCATTTATCTCAGTGAGCAGAGAGATGACTTTGAAGCAGGTTTGCCCTAAGCAGTTCCCAGCTTCACTTTTGCCTTTAGCTTAGTGATTTCAGGGCCTCAGGATTTTTTTCCTTTCACAAGCCCTATACAATTATTTGAGTAGTGTGGATATTTTAATAATATTGAGTTCTTCATCAATACAAGATCTCTTTCCATGTCTTTGAGTCTTTAATTTTTTTAATCAATATTTTGTACAAGCTTTTCGCTTCCTTACTTATGTTTGAATGTTTTATTCTTTTTGATACTATTATAAATGGGTTTGTTTTACAATTTTGTTTTTCAGATAGTTTTTTAAATTAATATAAAAAATACAACTGATATTTGTTTTTTCTTTCTTATTCTACAACTTTACTTAATGTGTTTATTAGTTCCAATCGCATTTCCAGGATTTTCTGTATATAAGATTATAATCTGCAGAGGGACAGTTTAACTTTTTATCTTATAATTTAAATGTTTTCATTGTTTTTCTTGCCGAGTTTCTCTGGTTTGAACTTACAGTATTATATTGAATAAAAGCAGTCACATTTGACATTCTTGTTATAATCATAGTGCAAAAATATTCAGGTTTCTTTTTTTGTTTTTCCACTGAGGGCAATGGTAGTTGTAAGCTTTTCATAAATTGCCTTTATTATGTTGAAGTAATTTCCCTCTGAGTTTTTGAGAATTTTTATTATGAAAGAATATTTTGTAGATCTTCTAGAAGAAAACACAGGGGAAAGCTTCTTAACACTGGTATTGGCAATGATTTTATGGCTATGACACCAAACATACAAGCAACAAATGTAAAAATTAGATAAATCAGTGTATATCAAAGTAAAAAATTTCTGCATAGCAAAGAAAACAATTAGCAAAGTGAAAAGCAACACACTGACTAGGAGAAAATATATTCAAACTACATATGTCATAAGCATTAATATTCACAATATAAAGAAGAACTCTTATACCTCAGTGGCAATTAACAAATGACAACTTGAAATGGGCTAAGGACTTGAAGAGACATTCTCCAAAGAAGACATACAAATGGCCAAAAAATATATTAAAACGTGCTTAACATCTCTAGCTGTATTAGTCCATTCTCACCTTGGTATAGGGAACCACCCGAGACTGGATCATTTATAATATGAAAAAAAGAGGTTTAATTGACTCACAGTTCCATCAGCTGTACAGGAATCATGGCTGGGAAGGCCTCAGAAAACTTACAATAATGATGGAAGGTGAAGGGGAAGTAGATACATCTTCATATTGCAGAACAAGAGAGAGAGTGGAAAGAAAAGTGCTACAAACTGTTAAATAACTAGAAATCATGAAAACTCACTCCCTATCATGAGAACATCAAGGGGGAAATCTGGTTCCATCATCCAATCACCAGGTCCCTCCCGTAACACTGGTGATTACAATTCAACATGAGATTTGAGTGGGAACACAGAACCAAAGCATATCGTTCCACCCCTGTTCCCTCTCAAATATGTCTTTCTCACATTTAAAAACTCAATTATGTCTTCCCAACAGTTCCCCAATTTTTAATTCTGTGAAGAAAGTGACATAGGTAATTTAATAGATATTGCATTGAATCTATAGAATAATTTAGGCAAATAGACTTTTAACAATATTGACTTTTCCTGTCCATGAAATGTTTTTGCATTTGTTTGTGGTCATCTACCATTTATTTTATCATTAATTTGTAATTCTCCTTGTGAGACTTTTCACATCCTTGGTTAAATGCATTCCTAGGTACTTCATTTTATTTCATAGCTATTGTAAATGGGATTGTTTTCTTGATTAGGTCCTCAGTTAAACTGTTACTGGTGTATAGGAACACTACTGATTTCTTTATGTTAATTTTATACCCTGAAACTTTACTGATTTTGTCAAATCAAAGATTTTTTTTTTAAAGACTTTAGGGTTTTCTAGACATAAGATCACATTAGCCACACAGAAGAATAATTTGAATTTATCTTTTCTAATTTAAATATCTTTTGAGTTTTTTTCTTACCTGAACTGTTCTAATTAGCACTTTCAGGACTATGTTGAGTAGAAATGGAAAAGTGGGCATCCTTTTCTTGTTCCAGGTTTTACAGAAAATGCTTTCAGCTTTTCCCCATTAAATATTACGTTGGCCACTGATTTGATATACATGGCCTTTATTATGTTGGCATATATTCTTTCTATGTCTAGTTTGTTGAAGATTTTTATCATGAAGGGACGCTGAATTTTATTAAAGACTTTTTCTCCATCTATTGAGACAGTCATGTGGTTTTTTATACTTAATTCTGTATATATGATATGTCAAATCAATTAGTGTATGTTGAAACATCTTTACATTCCTGAGATAAATCACACCTGATGATGATGTATTATGTATTTAATGTGTTGTTGGATTCAATTTGCTAGTATTTTACAGACGATATTTGCATCTATGTTCATCAGGGATTTTGGTCTGTTTTTTTGTTTTTTTTTTTAATTATGTCTTTGCCTGATTCTGCTATCAGGATAATGCTGGCCTTGTTGAATGTGTTATGTAGAATTTTAAGAGTCCTCTTTTATATTTGAAATAGTTACAAAAAGATTGATATTCATTTTGTTTTGTATGCTTGATAGAATTTCGCTGTGACTTCATCTGGTCCTGACCTTCTATTTCTTGGGAGATTTATTAGAATTGCTTCCATATTGCTGCTTATGATTGGTCTGTTTAGGAATTCTGTTTCTTCCTGGTTTAGTCTCAGAAGTTTGTGTGCTTCCAGGAATTTATTCATTCCTCCAGGTTTTCTAGTTTGTGAGCATATAGTTGTTCAGAATAGTCTCTGATGATCTTTTGCATTTTTGTGGTGTCAGTTGTAATATCTCTTTTTGCATTTCTAATTGTGTTTATTTGAATCTTCTCTAGTTTTGTTTATTGTAGCTGGTGGTATATTAGTTTTCTTCATATTTTCCAAAAAAATGACCTTTTTGGTTGATCTTTTTTAATTTTTTGGTCTCTATTTCATATAGTTCTGCTCTGCTCTGATCTTTATTCTTGTATTTTACTAACTTTGGTTTTTGTTTGTTCTTTGTTTTCTAATTTCTTGAGGAAGAGTGTAAAGCTCTTAATTTGTGATCTTTCTGCTTTTTTAATGTCATCAGTTATTGCTATAGGCTTTTGCAGTATCCCACGGGTTTTGGTACGGTATGTTTTCATTTTCATTTGTCTCAATTTTTTTTTAATTTCTGTCTTAAATTCTTTATTGACACAGTGATCATTCAGGAGTATGTTGTTTAATTTCCATATATTTGTATAGTTTCTGAAGTTCCTCTTGTTACTGATTTCTAGCTTTATTCCACTGCAACCTGAGAACTTACGTGATATAATTTGATATTTTAAAAATTGTTAAGACTTGTTTTGTGGCTTAACACAAGGTCTGTCTTGGAGAATGTTCCATCTGCTGATGAAAATAATTTATGTTCTGTAGTTGTTAGGTAGAATGTTCTGTAAATATCTGTTAAGTCTACTTGGTCTAAAGTTCAATTTAAATTCAATAATTTTTGTTAATTTTCTGTCTGAATAATTTTTCGACTGCTGTGAGTGAGGTGTTGAAGTCCCCTACTATTATTGTATTATCCTCTATCTCCTTTTTAGGTCTAGTAATCCTTGTTTTGCAAATTTGAAAGCTCTGATGTTGGGTGCACATATATTTAGGATTGTTATATTCTCTTGCATAATTGATCTCTTTATCATTATATAATAAAATTCTTTCTCTTTTTTAAAAACTCTTTTGATTATAATAAGTTTTATCTAATATAAATGTAACTCTCCATCTGCTGGCTTTTGGTTTCTCCTTGTGTGGAATAATTGTTTCCAACTCTTTACTTTCAGTCTATATGTGTTTTATGGCTAAGTTTCTTGTATTCAGCATATAGTTGAATCATATTTTTAAATTTATTCTGCCAGTCTGTATCTTTTAAATGTAGCATTTAATTATTTTACATTCAAGGTTAACATAGATATGTGAGGTGCTGTTCCTCTCATATTGTTAATTGTTTTCAAGTTGTTTTATGAATTATTTCTTTCATTTTCTCTATCTTTTCTTCTGTGATTTTATAAAATTCTGTCATGTTGCCATTTGATTCCTCCTTTCCTCTTTTGTGTGATTGCTTTATAAGGACTATGAGCTTTATATTATCATGTGTTCATGGTCATGAATATCAAGCTTTTGTTTCCAAGTTTAAGACCTCCTTGAGCATTTACTATACGCCCAGTCTACTGGTGACAAATTCCATCATTATATGCTTGCTTGTGAAATACTTTATTCCTCCTTTATTTATGAAGCTTATTTGCTTATTCAGGCAAGTTATAAAATATTTGATTGATAGGTTTGCTATTTTTGTTTGTTTGTTTCTAGCACTTTGAAAATTCCATCGTATTCTTCTCTGGCCTGTAAGGTTTCTGGTAAAAAGCTTGCTATTAGTCTAATGGGATTTCTTGTATAGGTGTTTAGATCTTTCTCCTGAAAATTTTAAAAGTTGTTCAGTTTTATTTTAGAAATTCTGAATTTAATATGTCATGATGATGTCCTTTTTGCTACGTATTTTACTCAGTATTGCTGAGCTTCCTATATATGGAGGTCTAACTGTCTTGCTAGACTAGGTAACTTTTATCAATTGTATCTTTAAATAGGTTTTCTAAACTTTTTTTAAAATCTCTGTAGCCCTTTAGTAACATCAATAATTAATAAGTTCTAACATTTTATATAGTCCTAGACATTGTGAAGGCTTTGTTCATTCTTTTTCATTCTTTTTTTTTTTCTTGTATTTGTCAGAAATAAGAAAAAAATAAAATAGGTCCTATTTCAATGACCAATCTTTAAGTTCTGAGGTTCTTTCTTCTGTCTGGGTATAATGTATTATTGAATGTATTTTGTATTTTTTTCACTGAATTTTTTTATTTACAGATTTTCTGCTTGTATGTTGTTATTGTTTTGTTTTGTTTTGTTTTGTTTAAGATATATGTCTCCCTGGTAAACATTTCATTTATTTTCTCAATTTCTTTTCTTTTCTTTTCTTTCTTTTTTTTTTTTTTTTTTTTTTTTTTTTTTTTTTTTTTTTTTTTTTTTTTTTTTTTTTTTTTTTTTTGGGATTTGTTTTAAGATTTTAATTGCCTCTCATTCAGCTTCTTTAAAATCGATTATTTTGAATTCTTTGGCATTTCGAAGAACTCATTTTGATTGTGATTTGTTCCTGGACGATTGTTGAGGTCCTTTAGTGCTGTCAGCTTTCTCTGATTTTTAATTTTTCCTGTATCCTTCCATTGATATCTGCACATCTAGTGTAACATGCATTTGTTCCAATTTTTAAAAATTGCTTTTGTAGGGAATAATTCTTCTGAAGATGTATGTACATTGTTGGTTGAGTAGGATACTTTGAGTTAGATTTGAGATTCCTGTGGTACCGTAATCTTTGTATGACTTTTTCAGCAGTATACAGGGTAAGTGATATCTGTAATTTCCTTGGTGGCTCAGGGTATAGTTATTAGTTAAGGTCGTGGTGAAGTTTTAGTAGGAAATTGGACGTCGACTGACTGAGCCAGTCTTTGGGCCCCAGTGATAGTTACTGCCAGGCGAGTATGCCTGTTTTTTAGGCACTAGGGCAGCTTACTCTGGCTTCAGTGTCAGTGAGTCTTACAGATGCTCGATGTAGGGCAATGGATATTATCCTAGGTGTGTGTAGGACAGTCTGAGTTCTCTGTCCTTCTTCAGCCAGGTGGTGGCTGTAGCCACATCAACTCAAATTCAGCCCAAGGATAGGGCACAGTCCCATGTTATACTTTCAAAATGGCATCTTGGGATGGGACTAGAGAGAGCATAGTCCCTCCCAGGCAAGCAATGTGGGAAAGATCCTGCGGGGACTGCAGTTTAGTCACATCTAAGTCTCAATAGTAACCCACAGAAGGGTAGTGGAGACACTCCCAGGAGTGCATGGGAGTGCCCAGTCTTACTTGTTCCTCCTTGGAGCAGCTTCAGTGCAGTGTCTGTAAATCCCCAATATTCAGGCTCTCAAGGTGGCACCCAGCTGAGGCTGCTCTAGGCTTGCATGACTGTCAGATCCTGTGTGGTTTTCTTTTCTGGAGCTGAGCAATCTTTAGATAGCTCTATATGTCAGCCCAGAGGACCTAGTGTGTCAAAGGTTTCTCCTGTAGCCAAGATTGTAAAAGCCCCTTTTGGATGTGAAGCCCCAACAGTAAGAGTTTCCTAACAGTAAGAGTTTCTCTCTTGCTGTTGCCCTGAATCCTGGGACTACTCTCATTTTTCATTCAGTTCTTGGCTGGTCAGGATGCCGCGAATGCTTTCCTTTCTTATTTCTGGTTCTTCTCGTCTCTTCTCTGGTAAATCCTACTGTACTTTCCTAGACAATCTGTTTGAAATGTAAGTACCTACTTACTATTCTGGTTCCTCTCCATGAAGGAGACACATACTACTGGCATCTAGTCCGCCATCTTGATTCCTCTCTTGATACAGACCTTTACAATATGTTTACTTAATGATAAGGATCGGCATGTGAATTGGAACTGATTTGGCATCTTTGGTATTGAATACATGACATGAACCCCCAAAAATAAAATGTTTGACAAATGAGAAGTAAAAAAAAAAAAATAGCTAGTAGAGTTTACTTGGATAAACTATACATGTCCTCCAGGGAAATTCTTATTGTTACAGGAATATGGCACGTGAAAGTAGAACATAGAATACTAAATCATAAATCAAAAGACATATCTATTCTTTCAAGTCTGACTCAGCCACTTACCAGCTCTGATTGCTGAGGAAAGTCTCTCTTTTTGTCAGGATGATTGGTTTTAGTATCTGCAATAAACAAACTCAAATTTTAATGGCTTGACACAATAAAAGTTTTTTATTGCAAATTCTGACATGGTTGGATGATTGATTCCAAGTAATGTCTTGGTTATCCAGGTTCTGTGCATTCAGGATACCTTCATCTTCAACAGATGGTCTGCATGGTCTCACATAAAGGACAAAATATAATGATTTTAGTGAGCCTGACCTGAAAGTCTGTTATCCCTACCTTGACCAAAACTAGATGAAAGGCCCAATCTAAATTCATACAAGCTGAAAAATCCAGTGTTCCTTTGTGCCCCAGAGAAAAAATGAAACAGTATGTTTAACACATGGCATTATCTCTGCTACAGTCACTTGGGGTCCTTTCTGACTCTGTTTCTTGTTTGTATACAGGTTTTAATACCACATTTATTTCACACAGTTGTGCTTAGGAATAAATGGAATGATAAGCTTTTTAAGACACAAAATTCTTATCATTACTTAAATGGATAAGGATGTAAGTTTTTGATGTGAGCTTATTGTAGCCCCTTCATTTTTCTATTATACACAATGAAAATGAAGGAAAGAAAACAAGTCTAACAGCAAAAGACTGATTTTCAGAATGCAGGAAAAGAACAATTTGATTACATTTAACTGCTAATAACTGTTTTCGATTAGAAGTCCTACTGGTCCTTTTGAAATGAAAATATGAGATTAATTTGCAATTAGTAGCTTCCATTCATAAATTATGATTAACTTACTTTTAAAAAATAGTTTGCTGTGTAAAACAGATTGAAATAAATCTTTACAATGGTATTGGCTTTATTAATTGTGTAATCAAACTTGTCTCTATAGACAGTAAAAGGAGAATACTTCTATCCAGATCATCCTAAATTAAATAATCACAAATTACATAATCACAAATTTGTTAACATGCAAATTAATAAGCTTTTATTGATGTTTCCTAATTTAAGACACTGTTAATATATATTAATTCCTTATTGGCCACATGTTGTTACATAGAACACCTGGAAATTTATTTCACTTTCACGTTACTAAGTAAAAATTTTAGTATCTGCCTCATGATTTCTCTCAATTAAATTAATCTAGTGTCTGGTAATATGCATGGGGTGTTCAATATAGTAGTCATCATTGGTAATTATCTCTTATCTTGAAACAACTATAACCTCATGTCATGATAATTCTTTTAATGTGCTATAGACTAGTAGCTTTTAATGTGCTATAGACTAGTAGAGCTCTTATAAAACAAATCTCTTTTTTTTTTTTTTTTTGAGATGGAGTCTCACTCTGTCACCCAGGCTGGAGTGCAGTGCCATAATCTCGGCTCACTGCAACCTCCACCTCCCAAGTTCAAGCGATTCTCCTGCCTCAGCCTCTTAAATAGCAGGGATTACAGGGGCCTGCCACCATGCCCAGCTAATTTTTGTAATTTTAGTAGAGAAGGGGTTTCACCATGTTGGTCAGGCTGGTCTCAAACTCCGGACCTTGTGATCTGCCTGCCTCAGCCTCCCAAAGTGCTGGAATGACAAAGTGAAAGCCACTGCGCCTGGTCCTCAAAATTCTATCTGAAATAAGAAACAGAAATTCTGAAATTGGGCCTCTAAATCTTGATGCTTTGATCAGTTTAGAACAAATTTGTTTAAGTAGTTGTTCCAGACACTTGAGAAGACACACATTCCTTTTAAATCAAGCCTTCTCCCATATCCCATAGGACCAGTCAAATTTGAGACTCCCTAGTGCATGCTTGTTATTACAACTTTTTAAATTATAAATACACAGAAAGATCTTAAAATAAAATAAAATTCTTTAAAATTATGCTTGTAATAATTAGTCATATACCTTTTTGTCTTTTTTTCTATGAATGTATGTTAAAATTAGCATTGAGGAGGCAATGTCAGGTGGAATGTCTTTAAACCCATGGTGCCAATGATTGTAACATGTATTATTAATGAATGCAATACCGTAGAGAAAAAATAACTGTGCTAATATTTGACAGAATGCTTTCTTAACATTTACGATTTTTGTTAGACTTGTGGAAGGTACTATTGTAAAGAGATTAAAGCACAGCTGGCATAAGACCAAATCACCTTGAGCATTGACAACATAATTTTATGGAATGTCAGAGAACAGGAGAGTTTTGTTACTATTTCCTATTTGTCTAACAGTTTAATTTTTTCATCAGTTAAGTCTCACATTGCTGAAGCTTTGCAGCCTCTGTTGAAAGACAGCAGGAACTTTATGTTACATTGATATTTGATGCCTTAATTAAAGTGCTACACTATGCATGAATCTTTAATATCAGCCATTCATTGCTTATAAATGTCTTCCATCATCTAAACAAGATAAGGAAAGTTATCCTTCTGGTTCCAATTCTTTTCTAATGATGGAACTCCTTTTACAGGTATCCCAATAATAATAATACCATAGCTTCATATATTTCCTTTCTTAGGTCATGTAAAGGACCTCTTATTGACTTGCAAGGACATACGGAATTACTACTCCAAACCCACTGTCCACCCTTGTTCATCCTGCTTAGAACCCTAGCAGAGTGACTTGATTGAAATCATTGCCCAGGCTCTCTTGCCCTGTAGCTTCTCTGTGGGGTTCTGCTACTGGACTGTAGATAATCAGGAAGAGGGAGAATGATCTTCGTGCACTTATTTACCCAGGTACTGCCCTGCAGGATCACTGTGAACTGGCTATTTCCCAGTGAAGGTCACACTATTGTTAACTGGCCCCCTGGTTTTCTTCTCTCTGGATTTTGTCTCTCTCTAGATTCCAGTAATTACTTCATTTATTTATCATTTCAGCCCTCAGAGTGTCAATGTTTCCCTCCACACCCCTTCCAGCCCTTGGGTACTGCTCTATCCCTTCTGGTTTTCTTATACTCTGTCTTTACTTTTATTATGCATGCCTTTATTAAACTGCTTCTCAAAAATATTCATTTGAGTATGTTACCTGTTTCTTCCAGAAACTTGATATAATAATTGATGTGAAGTAACTATTTTGCAAAGTAGAATTCTGGGAATAGTTTGCTTGCATAGCTGTGGAAAGGAAAATGGAATGCAAATAATCCCTCAAAGGTAATGACATCACATTTAAGTTGTTAATAATTGATTCATAGGATGTAGTAAAGGTAAGAGTACAGCATTAAGAGAGCTACTGATTACAGCACTCAGCTACTATAATAGGCAGTGAAAAGTTACTGGTGTCAGCTGACTTCATCTGACAACCCTAGAGAACATCAAGAGAGAAAAAAGCAAATTGACTCCTGAATGCCCATCTGAAAACACTGCTGAATGTCTATCTGAAAAGTTGACAATCTGAAAGAATGGTAACTTTGATGAGTCTCTCTACTGCAGTTACAGAGCATAAATGGCTCTGAGCAAGAAGTCTAGAATCCAATTACGAAGGTTGCAGAGTTGCAGCAGCCAATCAAGCAAGTCTTTTATGGCAGTAGCAGGAGTGAAGTGGTGAGCTCTGGGATGTTAGATGAGTGCCTTTGGGTAGACATAGAGGAATTTGAACACTTTGGTTCCGCAAAGTCTCTCTGGCACTCCTTCATCAGTGGAGGTGGCAATTCCCGTGACTGTAGCTGAGACAGATACCAAAGAGGTAGATATTATGATACCAAGAACCTACCCCATAACTGCTTATTATCTACAAGTCCGTAGTGAAATAAATCCTGCACAAATTTGATGGAGAATTTCTCCTCTGGAAACAGATAATCTATATCTATTTAGGAGATATATCTGATATGTAGATCTAGATATCTATCTATATCTATATATGTCTATATCTAGATATTCCATATAGATAGATATATATCTAGATCTAGATATCAGACATATCTCCTAAACAGATATAGAATATATCAGATATGTCTATATCTATATATATCTGATACATTCTATATCTGTTTAGGAGATATCTATATATATCTATATATCTATAGATATAGATATATAGATATCGATATGTAGATATGATAGCTATATATATATATATCTGAAGGATATATAAAATATTATTATTTGAATCAGCAGTGATATAGGCAACAAGCTTGGGAGTAAATTCTGAGGGTGTTAGCCCAAGAAAGACAAAATTATAAGCCTTCATTGGACTAAATATTGACATGAGTGTATTCATATCAGTCAATAATTAATATGTTAGCATACACATCTGTAAGTGGCATTATCAATTTACTGTGTTAAATAATTAAAGCCCACAGTCAATGAGGTTGAAATGTTGGAACTTCTGTACCATGTTCAGTAATGAGTCTGAGGATAGAGAAACAGACATGTTAAAATGGCTCTGTTACATGCATATTCCTCAGCCACTCATTAACCAACTACTTGGGCACTCCCTTCACCCAAATTAAGAATTCATTGACGTAATGAGAACAAGTATCCTTAAAAAACTCTTTGAGGGCTTGAGGTTTGTTCTCTGAAGGCAGAATATGACAATAGGATATTCAACAAAAGACTGGGTTCTTGCCTCACTGGGAATAAATGGGACCCCAGAATGATGGTGTTTAGTTGTTGTAGATGATGTAGGTGTCATTACTATATGGCAGAGGGTAAAATGTTGATGAGTTTTGGCCTTCAAGGATCTACAGAAAGGGCAAATTGATCACAGTAACCATAGAAATGAAATATAGGAGGAACCAATAAAGAAAGATGTTGCTGAACATATATATAATTAGAAAAATTCTAGGTATGATCAAAGAAACATAACCTGAGTCACCATAGTGGAAATTTATGGCCTTTTGTCTGTTCCTCTTGCAAGGACATTGAGCTCTTTGAGCTTAAACCAAGCCAAATGGCCAATATTCTGAATATTCCTCCACGTTTTCCCAAAAACTGTATGTAGTATTTACCAAAGATACTGTACATTGAGCAAAGGAAAACACCCAGACTTTCTGAGAGGTGACCTGACACTAACTTCCAGAGACACATAATGCTAAGCAGCTATATTTTCTATACTGGCATTTTAATTGAAGAAAAACAACACAGCCATGTACATGTGGTATGGAGCTTTTGACCCATAAAATAGTCCTCACCCTGCAAAACCTCCCAGAAGAAAAACTCAGTAGCAGTTTGACTTCATGTAGTAAGGTCAACCCTACAATTTTACTTTATTACCTTAAGGATATGTTGATTCTCCTCTTTTCAACCATCACGTAGTCTGTAGGAATTTGATGGCCTGCAGAACATCATATTTATCCATTGTGCCTTCTTTTACTACTATATCTAAGTGCATGGATACATTGGGCATATACTAGATAGTGAATTGATGGGTCATAGAGTGTGTGTCTGTTTGATTTTAATAAGTGACACCACACAGTTTTCAAAAGTAGCCACAAATTACAAACATACCAACAGTGTATGGTGTTCAGTGCTCCACATATTTGTGAACATTTGGCACATTTAATATTTTTATAATTAACTATTCTGGTGATGCCATGGTCGTATCTCTTCCTTGTATTAACTTATATTTTCCTAAGTGTCATAAGGTTATCAATGAGCAAACATCAAATGTCTATTGGGCATTTGTAATAAATCTCTTTTGGAGTGCCTGTGTATTTATTATGGATATTTTCTTTTACAGTATTTTTCTCACTTATGTATAGGAATTCTTCATAGTTTCAAAAACCAAGCACTTTTGTTACATGCATTGCAAATAACCTGGATGCTGGGGCTTGCCTTTTCACTGTTTTATTTATGTCTTTGAATAAACAGAATTATATAATTTTAATATACTATAGCTTATTAATATTTTCCTTGATAGATTTTTTATGTGTTCTGTCAAATAAATATTTTTAACTCCCCCAAAGGGAGATATTTTCCACGTTATTTTTTATAATGGCTTTATTGTTCACCTTTCACATTTAGAGTTTCAATATACCCAGTATTGACTTCCATAGAGAGTGTGAAGTAGGAATCAAATTTAGATTTTTTTCATTTGCATTTCCAATAATCCAACATTACTTATTAAATAGTTTTTATTTTTTCACTGCTCTGTAACTTAACTTTTGTTATATGTCTGTGTTTGTCTGTTACTGAAATCTAATTCTGATGTATTTCTTTATTTGTTTATCTTCATACCAACAAATGCCCTTACACCAGTTTTATAAAAAGTCATAATATTTCATTTTCTTAATGAAAGAGATTTACAAGAAAAAAACAAACAAGCCCATTCAAAAGTGGGCGAAGGATATGAACAGACACTTTACAAAAGAAGACATACATGAAGCCAACAAACATATGAAAAAATGCTCATCATCACTGGTCATTAGAGAAATGCAAATCAAAACTACATTGAGATACCACCTCACGCCAGTTAGAATGGCGATCATT
>PVKV010022920.1:0-34386 GCA_004027835.1 Alouatta palliata | reverse complement strand
CTTAATCTCAACCCTGTGTGCTGCAGATCTTACAGAACTGTTAAAAATACCAATACCTGGGTTTCATCTCAGACCAACTGAATCAGAATATCTCAGCGTAAGGGGCTTGCATGTGGATATTTTCTATGTGCAGCCAGGATTAAGCACCACTGTCCTATCAGGTCTTATCTGCTAGATTATAGTAATTCCTTAAAAAAATGTTTTTCTCCTGCAGACCAGTAGTTCTCAATCCTGGCTGCATAGTAGAGTTGTCCAGGATGTTTTTTTAAAAAAGGATTTTTTCCTGCTCTCAGAAATTCTAGCTTAATTGGTATAAGGTAGACAGACATTTTTAATTTGGAAAAAAATTCCTCGTATTAATGAGCAGCCAGGGTTGAGACCACTGATAAAGAGAGTGAAAGTCACAGAAGAACTCTGAACAAAATGACATGAAGAAGGTAGTGGGTTGGGATAGCCACCCTAGATATGAACTGGAGGGTGCCAAGGTCAGAGAAGAGAAAATTAGAAGGCTATAAAGTAGTTTAGGTTTACATTAATAAGGATTGGAACCAGGAGAATGGGGCATTAGTAGGTTAAAAAGAAAAGAATGCATGGGAAAGATACGAAGATAGATGTTATTTATTGCTACAGAATAATAAAATTCTCCTGTAATTTCCTAATCTCACATTGGGCTGGTAGCTCCCTTAAGCATCTGATAGAGGCAAACACACATCCCTTTAGGAGAAATCCAGATACAATTCAGGCCGATCTCAAAGGATTTCCCATGTTAACATTCCAAAAAATATGGACTCATGATCAAAATTAAAAAAAAAAAAAACCATACACAGAAACAAGGCCCCATAAGGAAAGAGAAACAAGGTAGTAGACTCACAAAGCTCTCAGATACTAAAATTATCAAACATGGAATACAAAAGTAGTATGTTTGAAGTGTTTAAAGAAATAAGAGACTAAATATGTAGAGAGCAAGATACTATTAAAAGTGACCAAAGAGTTTTGAAAAAGTTGCAAAAAGGAGTTTGAGAAATAAAAAAATAATCAGTACAGTCAAAGGATACAATTAAAAGCAGATTCAACATAGCTAAAGATAGTAAACTCGAAGATAAACCTAAAAAAAATTACCTAGAATCTAAAATATATTATAAAAAAGACATGACAAATATTTTTAAAAGGTTAAAAATATGATAGATCCAGATCCAAATTCCAAAAGGAGAGAAGAGAAATGAGGCAGAGGAAATACCTGAAGATATAATGGTAAATGTTTTCCAGGATGGATGAAAGATCCAACTTAAAGATTTAAGAAGTCTGATGAATTCCAAATAAGATAAAAGAAGTCAATTTCTAGACATCACAGTGAAGGTGACGAACACTAAAGACAAAGACAAGATCTTTAAAGTAGCTAGAGAGAAAATCCTGATTAAATAACTTCTCAATAGCAAAACAAAGCTGAGAGAATGTAGTCTTAACCTACAGCTGTAAACTCAGCAAAAGCATACTCAAAGAACAACTGGGAAATAAATGATATTTTCAGATGAGACTGCCACCAACAGTCCCTCACTAAAAGCAATTCTTAAGGACGCTTCTTAAGGCAGAAGAAAAGGTCTAATACGTAAGAGGAAATGATAAGCAAAAAAAGAGGTTGATACGTGGGTAAGTTTGTACATTAAAATCACTTGGGTAATTACTTAACAAATCAAAACAGTGTTTAAGTTTCAAACAGAAATATGGAATGAAACACAGGGTAATTATTTATCAAGAATAGTAATGATTTCCACACTGAATTCCTAATTGGAAAAATGAAAAGATACTAACAACAAAAGAACAGTAATTATTTATGCATGGTAGATTATCTGCAGTGAGTTTTAAAACTTTATTTGAACTTTTCTGTATTTTTTAAAGCATTTATAATGAATAGTAATGTTTATGTGAAAAATAATTCTGTCTTTCCATTTCTCCTTCATAACATTTACCACAGATCAATTTGTATTTGATTAATATTTTTTGTAAGCTCCAAGTGAGCAGAGACTGTAATTTTTCCTCACCACGTAATTACATCTTCAGTGCTTGATTCACTTCCTGATGGTAGTATATACTCAAAAAGTATAAAATGAATGAACGAGCAAATGAGTGACTTCATAGTGATTGCACATGGTGCTTGTATAAGTTTGAAAAATGGCCTCCCAAAAGATATCTGCATCTTAATCCTTGGAACTCATGCATGTTACCCATTGCATGGCAAAAAAAGGACATGGTAGATATGATCAAGCATTCTGAGACAGGGAGATTATCCTGGAATATCTGGGTGGGACCTAAATGTAACTGCGTGTATTCTTATAAGAGGGAAGCACGAGGAGATTTGACACAGACCAAAGAGGAGAAGGCAATCTGACTGGAGGCAGAGAATCGAGTGATGCAGCCACAAACTGAAGACTGATTGGTGGCAGTTACCAGAAACTGAGCCTCTGGAAGGAGTGAGGCCATGCTAACACCTTGATTTCAGCTCAGGGATACTCAATTCTGACTTCTGGCCTCCAGAACTGTAAGAGAACGAATTTTTGTTGTTTTATGCTGCCAAGTTGGTGATAATTTGTTATAGCACCCATAGGAAGCAAATATAGTGTTGAAGTGAAGAGGAATCAAACAAGGTAATAATATGGAGCTGAATGTAAGGGAATAAATGTACCATTCATAAATAGGAGTATAAAAGAGTTTAGGGGAAAAAAAGCAGGGGTTTGAATTTAGATGTCTTTTATTTTAGAAAATGGCAAAGACACTGGAAGTATATGGAGGCCTATCTACCCATCTCTCTTCCTGTACTGTGGGCTCCTAAAGGTTATATCCTTCATCTTTGAATTCCTGGTAGCTCCCTAACATACAGCCATTAAATATATGTTGGGGATAATAGGTCCATTAAGATATTAGACTTTGTATGCTGAAGACATTTGAAAGAATGCCCTATATGAGGTTTATGGATAACAAGGAGATTTTAAACATCCTAACTACATTTAATTCTGATTATGGTGGATAATCAAGAGTTGACTGTATTTTGTACTCAGTAAGGTGCCTGGCTTTAGAAGTGGCTCAATAAACATTTTGAAATGAATGAATGAATCTAAGGAAAAATTACTAGGTATTTAAAATGTGATCTGCCTGTTTTTAAAAAACTTAAACATACATTTATCAGATAACTCAGTGATTCCACTGCTAGGTATCTAACGCTCCCCCCACCCCCCACCCTCACGCCCCCGCCAAATGAAAACATATGTCCACATAAAGACTTCTATGAAAATGTACCAACAGCATTATTCCTAACAGCTAAAATAGTGAAAACAATCCAAATGTCCATCACATGAGAAAGGAATAAACAATAGATGTTATATGCATATAATGGAATATTATTTAGCATTAGAAAGGAAAGGTCTACTGTTACCTGCTACAACATGGACGATCCTTAAAAACACGATTCTAAGTGATAGAAACTAGACACAAAAGACCACATATTGTATGAATCAATTTACATGAATGTTCAGAAAAGGCAAATCTGTAGTGAGAGCAAGCAGATTAGTGGTTTCCTGGGTCAGGGGTGAAAACCGGGTTTGATCCTAATGGGGCAGGAGAATTCCTTCTGGAGTGATGAAAATGTTCTAAAACTGGAGAGTGGGATAGTTGTGAAACTCTGTAAATTTACTAAAACTCATTGAATTATATATTTTAAATGGGTAATTTTTTCTGACATATAAATTATACCCCATTAAAGCTGTTTTTTTTTTTTTAAAAACAGTAATGTGCTTAAAAATATGACAATTATATAGGCAGAAAGTGCTTTTTACAAAATCATATATTTAAAACTATATCACTCCTGCTAAAATCTTCAGCAAAGGCAGCCATCTTGTTAAAAACGGAAATAATTTGTGATATTTACAGTGTGGGTGCTTGATGTAAGAGCCTCAAAAAAAATTCCATCCAGGTTTAGTAATACTCTAACTAACAATCATAAAAATGTGAAGGGACATTTGGTAGCCTTTTATAGACTTCATTTACAAGGCAGATGCTGCTCCTTAGAAGTGTTTGCTCTGTAGCTTAATTCCATTTTTCTGTACAGTATGTACTTGTTTTGGGTAGGCTGAAAATGAAGATGAAAAAAGATGACTTTATTTAGCTATTTCTTTTCTTTTTTTCTAGAAGAGTTAAGAAAAAATTGATTTTAACCAATAAGAGATAGTGGGCAAAAGTGAGAGTCCCATGTGAGCTAATGAAGTACTCTATATTATTTACTACTAAGAATAGCTAATGTTTAGTAAGTGCTTACTCTGTGCCAGGAACTGTGCTAACACAATTACGTATATCATCTTCTTTAATCCTGAGAACAATTCTGTAATGTGGTTAACATTATTCCCATCTTATAAAGAAGAAAATTGAAGTTACAGAGTAGATAACTTGACTGAAGGCACAAGGCTGGTTACTGTGACAGCCAGGACTTACATAGAGACTCAGAACCTACTATGCTATAACTAGGCTATAACTGCTGCCTATAGAATTAGTAGAAATGTAATGTTTAAAATCAGGAAGCTTAAAATATATTTTAAAACTGTTTTAAAGGAATTGTATATAACTATGCTGATAAATCCCTAATTTCTATCTTTAGTGTTCGCTGTCCATTTGAATAGACTTGAATATCAGCTTCCAACTTGAAATCTCCACTTCAAATCTCCATGTGTGTCTGAAAGATCTCTAACTTAGTTTGTCCAAATGCAAACTTTAAAAACCTATCTCCCCAAGTGTTCTCCATTCATTAAATAGCACCTTCATTTATCCACTTACTCAGGCCAAAATCTTCAAAATATATCCTGATCACTTATGACTGCCACTGCTACTACCCTAGTCAAATCACTACTGTATTGCCTGGATTATAATAGCAGCTTTCCACATCCACTAAGGTAGCTTCACTGCATTAAATGGATCAAAACATGTAAAAGGTTCATGCAAGAGTAATAGGCAGGTGGGTAGATCAGAAGGGCAGTCCCCTTCCATAGAGCCATTTAAGGTACCAAACCAAAGGAGGCACTGTCATCTTCAACAAGTACATTCTACATCGGTCCAGTGAGGAAGGAAAAAATGCACAGGAGAAAGTGGGTGAGAAATTGTTATGGACCAGGCCTGGAAGTCACCCACATCACTTTTCTCTATTACATTTATTGGCCAAGACCCAGTCATGCAGCCACCCCAAGTAAACGGCAATAGAGGCTGGAAAATGTGGTCTGTGTTCCCAAGAAAAAGAGAAATTTGGGGGGATAGCTAACAGTTTCTTCCATATCTCCTCATGCTAGAACTCTGTCTCTTGGGCAACAATTCTGAAATTGGGGAAACAATTTCTCCATTAAAAGTGTTCTTGTTAAAATCAAGAAGTGACTGTGGTAAGTGAAGAGGGGCAGTTGTGTAAGGCTCACATCTAATTTTAGACCGGAAACAAATGCTTCTCTAAGGAAGAAGAGTAGTGCCACCTAATACAGTAATTTTCTGCTAAGTCTGAGGATAATTGGCAATATACATGATACTAACAGAGGTATACTAGAGTTGCATTTTCCAAAGAAGTATCTGAGGGCCTGGTTTCACTTATATAAACAGGAAAATGATTTTGGGGGATTGAAAACATATACACCAAAGCACAGAGAGCTGATCAGTTAAAAGAGAGCTGCACATTTCTTTCTGTGGGGAAAGAAATGACAAGAGTTCCATACTAAGTCTCTGGGGGAGTTCAATCAATTAATTTTACATTAAAAAGTACAGTTTATATAGTATGTGGGTGGAGGGAGGACAATTTTAATGATTTTAGTTTTTCAGTTCAAGAGACACTATTTTAGGGGATGAAGACGGTAAGAGCACCTTTTTGCTTTTGTTTATGTTTACAAAGTTACCACAAGTGAAAAAACTGGTAAGAAGTGGTTTCAATGGAGGCAGTACAGTAATGAAGATAAAACAGGATTCTGGGCAATAAATCTTTTTCTACTCTGTAAACACCCCCCTTTCAACATAAAGGCTCTTCAAAGAAGTAAGAAAACAAAGCTTTCAGAAGGGACTTGATACATTATTTATGAACTTACCAAGTGAAAAAAGCATCCACTCAGACATTTTAATAAAAACTTTCAATGAATGTATCTAATTTTATTGGTATTTTTAAAAGCCAATTATGAACTGGAAAGTTATTGTTTGTTAAACTGCTATACAGCTTTCGGAAAACAGAATGTTTACAAATCACTTGGAATCACTTTTCCAAAGTTTCAGTTTCTGAAGGTCAAATAACTATGTAACTGCTTAATAAAGAAGCAAAGAAGTACCTCTAAATGTCTCTTAGCTCTGATGGGCTTATATTCTGCTCCTTAGGTGAGGTATTAGCAAAGCTTATTTATTTTCATTTCCAAGGCTTTTATTTGCTCATTCCCTTGTGGTAAAGCTGATTTCCATGATGATTCCCTTCTTAATTTTAATACCCTTTTTACTCATCATATAGACACAAGAATTTTCCATAAAATAATGAAATCCTTGCAAAGGAAATGAAGACAACTCAGAGAGTAAAGTAAACTAGCTCTTTTTTCAATTAATTGATCCACTGTCATGTGCATATAAGATTTTTTTAAACCTAGGAAAATAAGGTTAATTAACATAAAAAAGCCTCACTCATCTAGACGCTGAATTTTGTATTTTACCCATGCTGCCTTAAGTGCCTTGATTTCCCAGTAATGACCTAGTTCTCCTAATGAGGAACATTAACCCCTGGCTGTAACTGTCCAGGACTTAATTGTCAACTGCAGCTGAAATAGGGGAGTTTGCCGATCAGCAGGTATGCGGTATATTAACTCATGTCATTTCAACCCCTAATAAATAAATCTGTTGCTAAGGCAACAGGAAGATCAGCTCTATCAGTATTCTTCCCTCCCTGTAACCAGCTCCCTCCCCCCCCACCCCCCACCTCTTCTGGAGGAAACTGCCTTTCACATCAAGCTTAAGAAAAAAGAAGGAAATTAACTACATGTAACCATAATTAGAAGTAACATCAATTCTCATCTCAGAAACATATCTAAATTAATAAAAAAGGACAGCAAAGAGAGAAATGCTTTTGACTAAGATCACGATAAATTATTTCCTTCATCAGTACATAGGCACTATGAGTATACAACTAAGTAAGAACAAACCTTATACATTTCATTTCTCTGTTCCTGAATTTTCGCCTTCTTTTGTTTAACCAACAAATGATGCAAGGCCAAATAATGCTGAAACAGCTAATTAGCTGCATAGCCAATAAAGATGATACAAGGGGGGAAAACCTTACATAATTTGTAATAGTTATTCCTGTGCTACCTTGGAATTTTTTGGTGTGATTTACCGAGTAAAAGATAAATATATAAATGAAAACCTTCCTGGGTAACCTAGAAAAGCTATTGGATCTCATTCACTAGGATTTCACATAAGAGTTTAAAAAGCTATTTCAATGGATTGTTTCAAAATGATTTAACATCTGGATTATGGTGGAGGGGTAGGTTAAAAAATAATCTACAGGGATCTTCAATTCTGGATTTATTTTTCCATAATAACTTAGAAATTACTTTGGTTTTAACCAGTTTGAGCTTTTCTTCCCAATATTATTCTATTTTAACAAAATCTTGAAGGATTTTGTTTCACAAAAGAAAACAAACCAAAAAAAGCCATAGGTTTTGTAAAAGCAATGCTGATCACATGACCATGTCTCTCTGTTGTTCGATAAACTGAATTCCTCTACATTTTCATTGTCATTCTTCCCAGGAAGACAGACATAAACTCAACTGGACTTACTAAGCAGGTGATGGTCAATTACAAAACAGTCACCCTATAATTCATTAAGTAACATCAACTAAGTACACCTAATTGCCAGGCACTCTGGCTAAAGGCCATGGAAAAAATTCCCCCTAAACAAAAAAAAGTTCTGTCTCTATTCTGAACAACCTTAGGACCTAAAACAAATGCCACCACTTAAAACATGAAAGGAGTAGGGCTAGGAGGCATGTGGAAAGTGCAAAGTTCTGTTACATGTTTATGTGGTACACTAGACTGCACAGTGCCTTTGGTGTGTGGACATTCACAGTCAGGGGGAGTAACAAACACATTACAGGAATTTAAATCAGGGAAGATGTCCATGGAAGGCAGAGTATTACAAGGCATCACTAAAGAAATACAATGATAACTACCACCATGGAAAGACAGGTAACACTACACATTAAGAGGAACAGGAGGAATATTAGCCTTAAAAAAGAAGGAAGAGTAGGCTAATTAAAGAGGAGTTAGGTCTACTGGGATGGAGCGGAGAAAGGCTTAGTGACTGGAAAAGAGAAATATATTTAAATTCACATACGATCATGTATATAACATAAAAATGTATAGCAAAGAAACAGATGATCTATCTACCAAATAACCTATCTACCTGTCTGTCCGTCCGTCCAACCATCCACCCACCCATCCACCCACCCATCCAGCCATCCATCCATCCATCCATATCTCCTAGCCATCTACTTCCCAACTCACGCACCCCTGACTGTGATGTTAAGTGAAGTCTAGTGTAAGAATTTGGTCAAAAGAATGGTGATGGAGGATGCAAAGGCAGATGTGGGTCTTGAGCAGATGAAGATGACTGTCATAAGCCATGATGAAACAGTGTCTTTTGCAGCCATTAGTATGCTTACAAAATGAATAACGCTTTGTGAACTTTTTAACCATGTTAGGCAAGAAAAGGGTAACAAGAGCTTTAGTTTATGATATTCTACTACAACAATACCAAGACTGTGACTGCTATAGGTAGAAGTTCTTTATGCTGACATGGTGTGTTAAAATGTTAAAAACAACCCAAGAGGCAATGAAACTAAATGTGGAATCTGTATTTATTTTCCACATGTTCAATGATTTGGAAAATAGTCAGCAATGCACCAAAATGGAATTTTGGAAATTATAAATGGGATTCTGGTAAGGCTCTTTCTTTGGCTATGAATTTCTTCGTATCTATTTTCTTGCCACTAATACAAAATCCTGAAATAGATTCCCATAGATTCATCTAATGGTGCTATGTTAGAGGATAAAATAAAACTATAAGTGATATAGCACATGGTCATCTTAGCCAGATATTTGATTATATTTTTTCCAGAAAATTCTAGTAAAATTCTTTAGAGAGCTTTTTGTTTTTTAAATGCCAGAGTTCATTCTCTTTAAAGACAAAATTCTTTAAAGATAAAAACCAAACAAAGCAGCAAACAAATTCCTTAAAACATGCTAGACATGAAAAATGTAACTAAAGAAAAATTATCACCAAATTGAGAATGACTATAAATAATTAGACCCTTATTATTTCATGTGAGCTCTGACAATCCAATAGATGGATAAACACAGAATGGTTAGACGATCCCAGACGATCCCTTTCAAAGAACTATCGGTCATTATTCCTAGTCAATCTGAGAACTAGCCACTTACAATAGTTCTAAAGCAAATCTTCCTTACATCAAGGGTTACTTAACTTTGAAAATAAATACTGCCACTGGAAAGCATCTATGGAATCACATTTTTTAGAGATCAAAACAAGTAAGATGGTTCTCATAGGTCTGAGGAAGCTTTGGTGGAGCGTGCTGAAAAGCAGATGTCTAGAGCACGTGAACATCTTTTCCAGAACCATTATTCAGTGAGGATAATTTTTCTCTTAGAAAAACAGACTTATACATAACATTGAAATACAACAAAGAATATTTAGTGTCCAAAAATTAGCACTTTGCCCTTCTGTTCACAGCGGAGTATGGCACCTGAAGACGGATTTCCGAAAGTATTCTTCACCCCACATCATCCTCTGTCCTTCCCAAAGTATTCTATTACAAGGTAATGACAAGTAAAGCCTTAAAGATTGAAGATGGCCTACTCACCATACTTTCCCTAAGTTAACTCAGCAATGAGAAAACCGAGGCAAGTTTACTCTGGCCTGAAAAGCATATCATTCAATCATCCAAAACACATCCTTTCAGAAGACAGTCATCGATTTGGTTTTTGAAGCTATATTTTTAAACCTCAGAGAGTCAGAGTGAAACACAGTAATTTACTTTAGTGCCAAGTAATAAAGCATAATTTTCCATTTTACATCAATCATTTATTGTGTTAGAAATTGCCAATGTTTCTAAAAATATAGATGTCAAAGTCATTCAATATTATGGTACATGTTTTACTTCAGTGATTCACCTAAGTATGTTTCAGAACTGTTTTTAGTTCTCAATGACTGGACTTTTTCCTTTCTAAATTCATACTCTTTATATCAACTTCATATAAATTGATTTATCATTATTTTATGGAAAATGCTGCAAATACCATATAGCTTATAAAAAGTCAGTCTGCTTTAAGTGAAGAGCTTTGATAATTTCCCTATATCCCAAGTGATGAGATCACAGTAGAACATATAACCATAGCTACTCTAATAATTTCAAACTCTTTAACATGCCTCATGGCCCACTCCTACCTTATTTTTCTTATCCAGAATCCATCAAATTACAGGCCAATCACAGGAGTTTTATGATCAGAACAGAATTTCTTATATAATAGATCTGTATCCTAGGGCTTCCTAGCTACTTAGACCATGTTGATGCAAGTTGTATTTAGTCTGAGAGAGCTGACTTACATAAGATAAATACTTTTTTGTTGTTGTTGAGATGGAGTCTTGCTCTGTAGCCCAGGCTGGAGCACTGGAGTACAACATTGGCGCAATCTCTGCTCACTGCAACCTCCACCTCCCGGGTTCAAGTGACTCTCCTGCCTCAGCCTCCTGAGTAGCTGGGATTACAGGTGTGCGCCACTGCGCCTGGCTAATTTTTGTATTTTTAGTAGAGATGGGTTTCACCATGCTGGTCAGGCTGGTCTCAAACTCTTGACCTTGTGATCTGCCAACCTTGGCCTCCCAAGTGTATTCAAGACTCTTTCAAGGGGGTTGCAAAGTAAAACTTTTTTCATAAGGATACTAAAGATGTAATTTGCCTTTTTCACTGTGTTGGCATAGAGCCTCATAGTGCAAAAACAGTGGTGAATAAAGCTGCTGGTGCCTCAGCACAATTCAAGGCAATGGCAAAACAAGTCTGTTTTACTTAAGCATGTTCTTGAAGAAGCAATGAAATTTACTAATTTTATTAAAGTTCACCCCTTCTATAGATATCTTTTAATATGTAATAAAATGGGAAATACACATGTATACCACGATAGCTGTCCAGAGGAAAAATGCTTGTAAGCTTGTTAGTGTTGAGAGCAACTAGCTGTCTTTTCATGAAACAGTGAATGTATTTCAAAGAACTGATAGAAAAACCACATTTAATCAGACTTCACTATTTGGCAGCCATTTTCTCAAACATGAACCATGTGAACTTGTCACTCAAGGAAAAACAAGTGATAATATTTGCTGCAATGATAAAATTAAGCTTTTAAGGAGCATTAGAATTTTGGAAAAATTGTATTTATGCTGTTAGCTTGACAGCTTCTCATTACTAAAAAATGTCTCTTTATGAGATCAATGGTGATATTAATAAATATTATTTTTTTGCAATTGTATAATAAATTGTGTCAACATTTGGAAGATCTTCACAACTTCATAAACCTGTATTTCCCAAATCACCAATGCATAATGCTACAAAATCCATTCAAATACACGTGACAGAGCATGAAGAAATCTTTTATGTGGTTTCATATTCCACATTACAGCAAACCTTTAAGAAGCTCCTACGTGTCAAGTTTTGGTATAGTATCAAAGAAGAATATCTATATTAATCTGAAGAAATCATTAAAACACTCAACTTTTTCAGCTATATCTCTTTGTGAGGCAGAATTTCTTCATAAACTTCTACTAAAACAAGATAGTGTAACAAATTAAACATTTAAGCAGATATAAGAATCTAAGTCTCTTCTACTTAGACTTTACAGATTTTTAAAAACATAATGTTGCTTTTCTCGCTGATTCTTTTCTTTGTTCTGGAAAATATAGTTAATTTTTTAAAATGTGAACATATGTTATTTTGTTATTTATTGTTATTTTAAAAACACTCTAATGTAGATTTTAAAACTTTTTCCTCAGTTTTAACTTCTAATGCAGTAAACACTGATAGGTATAATTCCAATAAACAAGAGCTCTTTGGTATCCTAATAATTTTTAAGAGTATGACGAAGGGGTCTTGAGACCGAAGAGTTTGAGAACTGTGGCCTTGAGAGAGTGATCTTCAATGTCTTCTAAACTCGTTTTTTTGGTCCTTCCAGCAGTGTGTCTTTTATGCCCATTATAATAATTATTAGCGAACACTTACATAAAGATTGGAACCTGGATTAATATTACAATATTTGTATGATATTTGGAAAGAAAATAGTTAAAAAAAAAAAAAAACAAGCAGTGCCAATTGCAGCCTAGTTTTTTTACAGGTTTTTCTCTATAAGTCATTTCTATTAACTGTCCCTTGCTATAGATGTTTATAACAAAACAGTAAAGACTGGGTGGAAAGGAGAAAACAAATTACTCTGCAGAGAACCCAGCAACTCTGCTAAAATACTGTCAGTTATTTATCTACTGTCAGCAGATGTTGCACACTATAATCCTTGACAAGCTCAGTTTGAGAAAGAATGAGAAGAGGGGCAAGCATTGCATTTAAGGGCCTGTTCTCATGCACAGGCATTTTAACACAGATTTAAAGCCAGAATGTGTCTTCTAGAAAATGTCACTTTTGATTTTGATACATATTCTAGCAAGTAGGCTCTACATTTGGTTGACTTAGTATGAGATATGTTAGAGGCTGACACTATATTTTAGACCATTCATGATCCCAGTGTGGAACTAACACAATGAGGTCAGCATCACTTCATTTTTAGAGTTGGCTACTGCAACTGCATGATTTCATGGGCATATTTTTTATGATAAAGAAGAGGGTTTTATTTTTGTTTTGTTAGGCAACGTAATGACAAGATATAAGAATCCAATTGCCCTCTCCAGTGTTCCTTTCTCCTTTATGTTTACATGGGAAACAATCATCAATGCGTTCTCTCTGGTAAAGATACATGGCCAAGGTGAAAATCCAACAGACTTCCTGCTTCTAAGGAGCTTCCTGTAGGCTACTGTAAAGAAAACCCCCCTTTTCAAGCACGGAGTTAAAGCTGCTCATAATACTGACAAGAACATGTGAAGTGCAAGGAAGGAGGAGGCTCAAACTAAGAGGGATGAATAAGAAACACAATCCTGGTCATTTCTAGTAGAAACCGGTTTCTCTCTGAATACTATTCATATTGACTGGTCAATTATATGATTTCCACCATACGATCAGGGTCGAAATAAATGTGTGCTTGTAGCTGGGGATGTTTGATGAATGCTGAATCAGAATCTTAATTTTCTAATTCATATTCACCAATTAAAAATAAACTGTATTTTTATGAGCAAATTTACATAAATCAGATGATAAAGCATCCACCACTAAAGGGTAGGAGTTCAGCTCACAACATTTGCATAAATTCTCCTAAAGAAAATATAGGCGTTTTAGATTTTCACTGAAGAGTCTTGCTGCGATGGAACTCTAATGGGCTTAGAACAGTAAATTTTGAAGAAACTGATTGCTACCCCTGTAGCTAGTAAATGTCTGCCTAGACCCAGTGGCATTTGAAAAAAGTGTTTTATCATAAAATTATCCCAGCAGAGTCCATTCTGCAAGATAACATCATCATCATCATCATCAGTACTCCATGCAGGACCCAACAGCTCTGGCACAATATTGCCAGTCATTTATCTGTTGTCAGCACAGGTTACACACTGTAATCCTTGACTGCCTCGGAATTAGAATGTCTTTGATGTCCCCACAAGAGTTTTTTGCCCGAAGGCTTTACCAATGCTCGGCGGCTCAGTGTTTATTCCTCGTAATCTTCCTCTCATCTCCAGGCTAGCAGTGACAGATGGTTATGGGCACACAATAGTATTAAGAGTTTGATATTTTTTTTATGCTGTGCTCTCTGTACAACAAATAGCTATCAGACGCGGGCCAGAGAGCTGACATGGCTCGCTTAGGTAATGGCAAACAAACAGCTCGGGTTGATGCTTTCTGTCATTTCCCCTCCTAACCCTGCTTGTTTTCATTGTATACTCTCAAAGGTAAACTATATTAACCTTATAGACTGTTATTAAAAAGATATATCTATATGAGCATAAAGTGCTTTTCTTTTCTCTTTTTCTCACTCTTTTGATTATGAAAGTAATACTGCTGACATATTGAACAAATATCGAATGTCAACATAAATTTTTAGTGTGTGATAATATCCCCCTTCATATAGCTGTGTGTCAGGCGGGAACCTGCGGATGATGCATAGCAGTAAATAACCCAAACAAAATTAGTTCTCTTGTCAGCTTCTACCTTGTATGTCCCCAGGCATCAGTAAAATTGACTGCACGCTAGATTTTCAAAATTAGCCCTAATGTTAGCTATGTGTCTGGCAACCTCCAAGTTTCCAATGTTCTACTATATTACCCGTAAGGATGAATGTGTTACTTTTATATTTTGGCATTTACTCTTGCTGATGAGGCTTTTTCCCTCTTCTCCAAATTAAAAATAATTTAGCTTTAACAATAAGAATGTGCATAAACATAATGCTGCATCTCTTTAAGCAACTAACTTTAGGCAATTAAATTAAATTAAAGCAAAAATATACAAAGGAAGAGGGAATTATTCAATTTAATATTGTTAATTTTATTAACATAGCAATGTTTTATTTTGTGCTAAGTATCGAATAATATGGTTTTCACTCTTTCTTCCATATTGCTGTTTTGTAACAGCAGTCTAGAAATTATTTAATTTAACATTTTCATGATAACCTGGAACCAACTTTTAGAACTGATTTTCTTGCAATAAATAGTATTTCAGAGACAACCAAAGGTTAATGGAATAAAAGAAAAAGGTTTTCAGAGTGGAGTAAATGACGACATCTATTTTACCTTGAAACAGGTTAATCTCATCTAGACCCACTGCATTTTAAAATCACATCAAAGAATATTCAACTCTGTCACATTCAAAGTAAAATATGATTTAAAAATATATGTCGCTACCTTAGAAAGGCTATGCTGGAAATGTAAAGTTGCACAAACAAATCCAAAAACACATTCCACATCAACTTTCAAACCCTGTATTTTACGTTCATACATTTAGAATCAAAGATGAAAATCCCTTTAGGTACCAGATGCTGCAGATCAACTGGGAGAGCTTCTGGAGTTTTAATGTGCTGGAAGGCAAATCCTCGGCAAAGGCGCTTTGCCCGGCCGGTGTGGTGCGCTTATTATTTCACCTGCAAACGGTTGCTCTCAGAAAATCGGACCTAATGATCAGCCTAGCATCTCTGCAATAAAGAAACCATAATCTGTGGGGGAAGTGAACTCTAATCAGGCCACATGCAGATTAAACTAACTGGGAGGAATAAAAACTAGATTAAAATGTTCATGCCTAATACCAGAAGATTATCGGGACATTTTACCTCTTTAAATCCTAATTTATAGAAGCCAGGGTTAAGTTTGAGTTTATATTTGGTGAGATTACACGCTGGAGTTGATTTTCCTCTGTTTAGGAAAGACTTGGCTAGAAAGCATTTTGCTTAGCACAATACAGAGGCATCTGAGTGAAGGGGATGGTTTCAAATGTACTGACATACATACTGTGACAAGTAAAATGAAGTCACTCAGTTGAAACTGGTCAAAGTAGTAAATAATGGAAATGATTCTTGCTTTAATGGTAATACTACGTTATCAGTGTGTATATATGAAATAGTTTTGTGATAACTCTGTGTGTGCGTGTGTGTGTGTGTGTGTGCCTAAAATGGAATCTGATTCTATTTTGAAACTTTTTGAACAAGACTTGGTATGTTAGATATGCCTACTCACTATTGTTAGTTGAGCAAATCACTGCAAATAATTACCTGTAATTCAGTTTAATCTAGGCACATGACCATTAATATGAAGACATTTAGTAGTACCAGCTTGGCAGACCATTAGTAATACCACTACATTAAAATAATCTTTTTCTAAAGCAATAGGAACAGCAAATTAGTATGTTAATCAACAGAATATATTTTCTTTTACCAGTTCTACAACTCTTCCTAAAATTGGTATGCCTTGACTTACCACCTGTGAGGCCAGACAATGTGCAGCAGTCTTTGTTGATTATCAACTTCACCCAAAATGTCAGGATTAACAGTCAGATCTTGTTTATTCTCCCCATGATGAGGGCCTGAATTATCTGACGAGTTGGACTTGAATTTCAAGTCTGACTCCTGTCTTCCTGAGTTACCCAAACATTCTTGTTGTGCAGTATCAAGGCCAGAGTGTGTATCACACTCTGAATTAAAATTCTTCAATAAATCCTCTGAATCTCTCTGCTCTGGCTGAAAAGGAAGGGCCGTGGACAGAACCGCACTGCCATTTCCTGTAAGGCTGAGCATCTTCTTTAAATGGGTTGTTTTGTGCTTGGGCATGAATCTGTTACAGAAAAAGAACGCAATATACTTTTAGTGGGAAAAAATATGTAAAATTCGTCCTTTACCTTCCTGTAAGGACATAATGATTATATATAAAACTGAGAAAAAAATAAAGATGTTTTAACAAAAATTCTAGAATAAGTGCAAAAAGCAGTAGCCACTAAGAGAAGTTCAAAAGTTTGAAATTGGACTGGGCTGTCTTTGAATGGTTTCCAAAGAGTTTCTATGGCTATAAAACTTGCACTGCATATACCATAAAACATAAGATTAGAGAGATGCTTTATCACTTTTCCCTCATTCATCCTTCTGGATTTCCATTTTGTGTTTTCCAATCACCACATGGCCCAGTGCTTATTTTCAAGCCATACTTGTTCATTAACCTACAAAAATGTTTGAAACTTCCTTGATTAACACTTGTCATTTCTGCTCATGACTGTTCTGTATTCTCGGGCACCTGAATATATTTTTTATTAAATTTACTTTGCTAATGCTTCCTGAAGTATATTTTAATACCTTTTTTATGATCATGTATCTCCTATTTTTCCATAACACTTTATCACACAGAGTTCAATATCTGTTACTTACTGATAAGAGAATCAAAATAAAATAAAATCTTAAAAAATAATATAGCTTAAAACCTGTAAACCATATATACAAATAGAGGGCCTATCCTCAAGAAGCTCACTGTCTATTGGAAAGCAAGCCATTAATGCTTAGAGCAGAGTGAGAGACAGACACATGAACAGCTGACTAACCTATGTTGGAACATACTATATACACAATGGCCATTCTAATTTTTTTTTAATGGAGGAGAAGAGATTAATGCTGACTTGGGGCTCAGTAAAGGCTTAAAGAAGGTTTTGGGTAAAGAATTTTGCAAGACAGAGTTGGGGAAACTCTGGAGTCAAAGAACAGGTGATGAAAGGAAAAAGGGGTGAAGAAATACAACTCCTCAGGAAATAACATTTCCTGATTATGGTGTAGGGGAAAGGCAGGGTCTTATAAAAGATAATAAACCTAGCTGTCTTACAAAGCTGAGGGAAGAAGAAAAAACTGAAGCTGAAAAACCAAAACAGCTTTAGCGGGCAGGTGTAGAATCTAAAGAGTTGCATTATTAAAGCATTAGGTCAGGTCATCTATTTCAGGTGAGGTGTACAGAGGCCGAGATGGGCTTTCAGAAATTCACTGAGGCATCAGGACAGTCACCGTGGAGACAGGGAGAGGATGTTAAAAAGGGTTGAAAGCAAGGGCTGATGGGCAACACTAAGAAACAGCAGAGGAGCCACAGGAGCTAGAAACAAAGTCTTTGGCTGTAGTACACTATGCACATTCCAGAACCAAAAAGCTTGTTTTGGGGGCTTCTACGTTTGTTTCAGAAACAAACATAATTTCTATTCTAATTTCAAATACCTTGAAAAAAACTCAAAAATACATAAGAACTCCCAAGTAATAAATAGATGATTGTATACAGAAAGATAAAACACAATGATACTAACCCCTTAAATATGCCCTAATAAAATAATAAATTTAGTCCTTGATTTAAAATGGAAAGAAACCTGCGTGTGTATAGTTTCAAACGTCATAGACCCCAAATTACTGTGGAAACCAGTCAACTTCTTCCTGAAACAAATTCAAAATACTGAAGAGATTCAGAAACTAAAACACAACAAAAAATTGCTATTAATCACTACAAAAGGTAAAAAAAAAAAAAAAAAGGAATTACTATGACAATATTTTCAATTCTCCTAAAGAAATGAAACACACAGTAAGAGAAGGAACATCTGTACATATCTGGAAAAAAAAGCAAGTGAAGTAACCTATTTGTTTATGTCAGATAAAGAGTGCCAGGCAAGCTTAAAAAGGATTTGAACAGAATTACAAACTTAGTGGATGAAGGATTCACCAATCAATCAATCAATCAATCAATAAATGAGATTCAAACAACGTATTTATAAACCAGTATCATGATCCATCTTACTCATAAAATTCATTTACACTGGCCAGTATGTGACCAAAATTACAAATTAAAAGAGATGAGAGATTGGCTAAAAGGTTGTAAACAATGGGAATTGGTAACTGACAAGGAATTTAGCTGTGGGCAAGGTGTGAGGCCTGCTTTTATTCAATACGTTCCATAAATGTTCTCAAGGATGAAAAGAATCCCATGTTAACACAGGTTGGAGATGACTGAACTTGATAGGTGGTAGTGAATAGGGACATGGAAAGATGCAGAATATAAACAAGGGCAGTAACTAAACAGCTTACAAATCTCATGAAATCGAAAAAAATCAAAATAAACCTTGAATGCAAGTAGGGCACATGGAAAACACCATTTAGACCACCCTGAATTTGACAAGATGAGCAAGAGCTGATTTGATTCAGCAAACTGATGCCATTTAGTTCTAGATCATGTTGTACAGGGAAGGAAGACACTAAGTCCGTCAGGATAGAGCCCTGTGCAAAAGCTGGTATCATCTGGGGCATCTGAGAACTGTATATGTTTGAAAATTAGAGAGTGTTTAGAAGATAATAATTAAGGCGATGGAAGAACTGATTTATGAGGACAGATTAACGGAGCTAACTATGAATAGCCTGGTTAAGTGACAACTAGAAGGGTACATAGTAAGAGTCTCCAAGGAAAAAGAATAATTATTTAGCTTGGTACAAGGGGGTATAACTAGGAATAACGAAATGAAATTAAGAATGGGTAAATTTTAGCTGAATTTCAAGAAAAACTCCCTGACAGTATAATTTATTAGCTCATGGAATCAATTCCCTATGGAAATGCTACAGCTAGGGAAACTTAATAATAGAACTGGACAAGATACCAATAAATAATATAGATAACAACCTGGTACTTGAAAGAAGGTAGTTACAATCTAGGTTTTCCTTGTTTATAACATCTTTTCATATTTTTCTTATAATCTATTCATTATAGTGATCATCACCAAAAGAAGTATTTAGGCAATTAGTCAAATCTAACAGGATATTTCCTTTAATTGGAGAAAGCAAAAAACACTTTAGTTTTCATATACTCTGCAGTAAGAATGAAGAAAAAGCTGAAATATTTTTCTGCTACTTTGTTACAATAAAGCTGGTCTTGAAATAGGCTGGACAAATGTATTAATAATTCTAAAAACAAAACAAAACAAACCACATCCACCATCCCACACAGTCTATTCTGATTCTCTGTGCCATGAAACTCATATTTTCATAGACATGTTTAATATAAACAATTTATTGCCATAATAGAAATCAAAAAAACTTTATTTCAGCTTTTCTAAATGTAGCTCTATGGTCAATTACTTCACATCAATACCAAGATCAAATAGGCATAATACTAACAAGCAGTTTGCTTAATAATAGTCACCACACTAATTAACCCATCCAGAACATTCTTAATCAGACACTATTTATAATGTACAGTTAAGAGAAGCCTGGCAATATAAGCTACTCTATGCTAATAAAAAAAGAAAATAATACCTTACAGATGGGGTGAAAACTGGCTTTTCTATAGAACTGGACAGAACGCTTGTGCTGTCCTGGCATTAACTCAATGACATGACTATGCAAACAGGCACATGTCTGAACGCTTCCTTTCTCTTTCCCAGTTCCAACTCCGGTGGAGGTGCTAATGAGAAGAGAAAAGGTCCTAAGGTAAGAAGTGAAAGACAGAAAAGAAACGGTCAGAAGAAAATCAGTAATCTGTGTATGTCAGGTTTCCCATTTAATAATTTCCCCATTTTTCTTAAAGAAATTTTACTGTCCATCTTACAGAATGCTTCTTCCTGTTTCCAAATCTCTTAGAAGCTTCACCAGAACCTGTTACTATCTTTAGAAATATTCTGATTGCCATAATCATTTCCAATCTCTTATTAGCCATGGGACCTCCACTCCCAACTCCTTTCCAACCAATAACCCACATGTGAAACAGAAACAGAGCCTCTCTCCTGCTGCCCATCCTCTCAAACTCCCTTCCTCCCCACCTCTGTCCGCCAGTATGGCTAAAGAGGCACGGCCACAAAACCCCAGTACTACGCTGGGCAATGTTTAAAGACAGTTGGAACAAGCACTTTCTGGACCTAAATATGTACCCCTCACCACAGCCCTCATGTCCAAACACAAACCTAAGACGGACCTATAGGAATGGCCAAATCTTTCTTTTCAGATCAGCCAGGAAATGACTAGATTTGAGAAAAGTTTTAAATGTCACTAAGATTGATGGTAAGCAAAAGAAATGCTCTGGGCACCTTAGCTTATTTCTGCTATAGTCAAGAGGCTACAGTCCTTGCAGTTGACTCACAGAGGTAGTCAAAAGGCAGGCAATAAGGTTAACATGAAACAAGTCAACTTTGGACATTCATGTTGATTCATGTGCCATTGAAGAAAATGTCCTGGCTGAAAATGCATGCCAGGGTGGAATGCATTCCTCAGAACTGTCTTTTTGAGAGATTTTAATAAAAAGTACTTAAAATAATAAGTTCAACCTATAACCTCATAAATAAATGCCCAAGGATGAAAGTCCGTATGACAGAGATTATTAGTCATCTTGTTTCTCAAAACACATTTGGAAGACAGCAGGTAAAAAAAAAGTGATATGAATTAGTGTATGATTAAAGAGAAAGAGAGTGTAATGGATAAAAGATTATTCCATATTTGAGCCAGGAAAGAGATATGAAGGTGTTAGCAACTAGAATAAGGAAACTGGCCTACATATGGGGCAGCCAAGGAGAGAGGGAGTTGATGAAGCTCAATGTGTCCTATGTTATAGCTCAGGTTTGAGGCAGGGAGGAATAGTTGTACCCTTCAGGCTGATGTTTCACAGGTGTGTTTTGTGTGACACTAATTCCATGGAACACATGTAGATGTTGCACCAGAGACGGTTTCGTTGGAAAACAAGTTTGGAAAATGCTAAGTTAAATAAAGTTAATGATTTCTTTACTATAGAACTTCCCAAAGTACATGATACTATATATTACAAACATGTTCATTCAGTAACTCTTTCATTCATTCAAAAAGTACTTATTGAGCACCTAATATGTGATGGGGATGTGATAATTGTTTCCCAAACTTAATGGAACAAATAACCTGTCCTCCTCCTCGCCCATCCCTGCAGGACACAGCTTAAGAATTAACAGTCAGCAAAGGATACTCTATGAAATATTACTTGAGGTCCTAGGAGGTGATTAGCCAGAGTTGGAGAAGCATGGAGCAGTAAGATCGGCAGTAGCATATTTTATATAACAGAGATTGCAAAAGGAATGAGAAATACATTTACATGGGAAAATAATGAAACCCAAACCTGAAGCCATACACCAGTGTGACATACCAGTAGACAAAAGGACATCTGAAAGAAAGCAGGAGAACCAGTGAAAAAGTGACAGAAAATATGGTTCAAGGTTAATATGGATGACAGCAGAAAAAAATATCAAGTTTTCATCAAAATGATTTCTGTAGATTCCTGGATAGAAACCAAATTGAGGAGAAAGAAATTAGAAATTAAATAACTTTTCTAAAACTAACTGCGAAGACACACTGAGGCAGTTCAGTGATCTAAGGCCTTGGGTGATTTACAACCAAAACTATTCACTGTTGCCAAACAATGTGTTGGAAATTAATTATAAAATTAACATTTTTAGAATCTAGCCACATAAGCAAATATCACAGCTAATTAAAAAATCATGCTAGCTCACATGTGTTCAATATATCACTTATATGATGAGCAGATTTATATAATCTATACAGTTTGAAAGTAAACATTTTGATATGGCATTCTCATGCGTACACATACACCCCCATTCCTCCGCTACACTATCTTCACTAAATAAAGGAATCAAAAGCAAGGAAACCCATATCAATATAAAACTGGATGTTTGGAGACTACAACATAAAACAGAAAGACACTTATCGTTGGCTGGTTGGCTGCGTTTTGGCTGCATGCTTTGCTTTGCTGGTAATGGCTAAAAGCTAATATTCATAAAATAGGTGGCACATGTCTCTGAAGGATGTTTCAGTAAGAAACTCTGGCAGAACATTATTTAAATATACCTGAATCGCAGATGAGCCAGTCATGAAGGACACCACACAAATGCTCTGGGGGAACACCTGCTAGGCCCCCACCGTGGCTGTGAGGCTTTGTTGTTAGATATTCAATGCTTGGTGCCTGAAATTTTGCCCTTCATGGTACAAACTTTTCAAGCCAACATGAAATATTGACAGCAGTCCATGAGAGGATACTGAGCAAGAGTGTCCTGCTTAGACTATGAAGAATCTGTGATAAGACAGGAAAAATGGGATCCACAGAAACTAGCTATAGTCAAAATTAACAAGCAAACACTACTTACTGGCCTGAGTAATGCATGCTGAAATGGGAAGAACATCTGTAGTTATAAGGCTGACCTCATTGGCCAGGAGTGGTCCCAGGGATAAAACACTTAGCAAAGACAGCAGCATCTTCCATTGAAAAGAGAATCTTCCATTGTTAAAAAGAAGCTTTAGCTTTCTCTTCTCTGCTTTAAAAGGTGCATCATTTCCTGATGTCTGTCCTTTCAATAGCTGGGATATATATGGGCTGTCATAAGGAAAAGACAGTTCTATTTTCAGCAGCCCGTTCCTTTATATTTTCATTTCCAACTACCATTTCTAAGAGTCATTTCTGAAAATCTAACACTTTCCAGATAACCTCATTTATACCATTTGCTTATATGGCCTCTTCCGGCAACACAGTTTATGTGATTAGCATTATTTAACTTAAATAATTATGCCTAAATTCCCCATTCTCTCTTAATTTCAAAGTGTTTTAGATTGTATATATTGCTAATTTAACTGCCTACTAGTATGAGCAGTTTGTCTTATTCAATTTTATAAAATCCCTTTAGGATATATTCCTCCCACGCAGAAAATTTAAGGTCCTTATGAATGTATGAGAATAAGAAAAGCTACCTTGCATGTTGCCAGAACAAATGTTTATCAAACCCAGAGCCATCCTTGCTAACATATGTACACTCACTTCTCACGATCCCCACTCCCCCCTAAAAAGAGCTCTCTAAGAACAACAACAAAACTCTCTCGTTTACACAAGGTTTACTCTAGTAATTCAACACAGTTTGGCAGAGCCCTGGGCTAAACTGAAAACAGGAAATCTTTATTTTCCTACCTCCACTTTAAAACATTCTCCGCCCACTGGTGGTCAATTTCCCAAGGTCTTTATACTACTTTCTCAGTACCCAGGTAACTCCCAATACCCACTCACCCCCTACTCCACCACTGTCCCTATGGGTCTCCTTGCAGCCTACCTTGAAACTAAGTCCCATTTGGGTCCAGCTCTGAATCATGCTGGGCTCTCTGTTATTGGTCTTGTTGGAAACTAATCTTAAAATTGTGACAATGCATTCATAATATTTTGTGCTCAATGCATTTCAACAGAGGCAATAACTTAATTCAAGGGAACTAATCACAAATGCGGTATGTTCAGGTACTACAGTAAGCCTGTGAGGAAGATTATTTTGGGGGACAGGTAAAGAAATCTCTGTCAAGGACCTCAAGTTACTCCACTCAAGCAACAGGTATGTTGAAGTGGAAAGAATCCAGGCTGTGTTGGTACAGAGGACTGCACAGGCATTTCTTCAATTCTGGAGTTTATTCAAATCAGTTTAATTTCTCTGCACCTCAGTTTTCTAATCTGCAAAACAGGCTGGTAATATCTGCTCTTGTAAATTTCTCAAGAGCACTAAAAAGGAGAACGTGTGTTGGGCATCACATGCAGTAGGAGCTGAGTAAATCTAAGTAAACGCACCATTCCTTGCTCCCCTACATGATGTCCATACTTAAGCCATGCTGGGTAACACTACATTCCCTAGTCAGTCAGTGAATGAGTCACTGTGTTGACTCAGTTAGCAAATGTTCACTCAAAAAATATTTAAGACCCTTCTATGTTTAAGAGGTTCTGCCTGCACTATGAAGCTTTTAGTATGTGTAGTGACATATCATACATACTGATTTTGGTCTGTTAGCTCCCCAAATTCTAAATTACCCACATAATCTTTAAACTAAACCATGTTTACTAAACTGTGTTATCTCTATCTTTCAAAAGATTTAACGTTTTTCAAACTTAATAATCTGCACATCATTTTTTCTATTCGTAACTCAGAAGCCAAGTTTCAAAAGCTTCCTATTTATTCACCTCACTTAATATGATGATGGTACAGAAGAATGAAAGGTTTTCCCAATATGGATCTGAAGTAAACTCTTCCAAGCAAGAGGAAGCTGCTGTTTCCCATGTACATTTGCTCTACTTTCTGTGTAAGAATTTACCTTGTCCACAAGTAAATGTTCTCATAACCTTTGGAATCAAATATCTCCTATAGCAACAACAAAGCATTGATGGAAACCCTAAAAATGGTTTCTAAGCATGTTCTATTCCACGATTTTTTAGAGGAAGCCATTATTTGGAGGCTGAAAATAGGATGGGAAAATGCACTGGTACTGAAGAAAGATTAACTTTCTTCTTTTCAAACCAATATAAGAATTACCCTAGGGCAGTGTTTCCAATTTGAGAGATACTTTTGGAGCATGACATGATTTTACTGAATACTATGGCAGAAAAATGGCAATGGGACAACACTATGATGGGTCAAATTTCCTGAACAGAGTATCAGAATAGTAACAGAAAAGGAGACACTATATTTCTGTGGATAGATAGTGACAAAAATACACTATTTTGAAAGAATAACAAGCTATCAATACTGATGAGAAAATGTGGGGAATAAAAAGGAGAAATGTTTGTAAATTTTATTCTAAAGCCAAATGTTACTTTTTTAAAAATTAAAATAAATAAATAATAAAGATTTGTGTTTCAGGAAAGGAATTTTTCTTTAAAATTTGGTTGTGAATAAAGTCATTTAATCCTTCTAAACCTGAGTTTTCTCATTTGAACAATGAGAATGAGGCTAGTCTTACAATTCTCACAGAGGTAACAAGGATTAAGCATCTAATCAAGTCTAATGATTATCTTATTATTAAGAGGCAAAATGGCAAAAAAGGGTCTAGACATATTGACTGGTTGTAAATTCAAGGCTCTGTCACTTTTTAGCTGACCTGAGAAAAGTCTTTTCTCTAAGAATCAGTTATGTCATCTGTAAAATGGGAATAACCGTAACACTACCTTGCAGAATTATGTTTCCATGTTGCTTGGCACATGTTAAGAACACAGTTATTACTGATCACTATTTTTTATTATTGATAATATAGTGGTAAAGATCATCATTGCATTTAATTGTTATTAGAGAAACACTCAACATTCTAAAACCTCTAGCCCAACACTCCACTGACCCTTTCATAGTTGAGCCTACTTTATAAACTAGAGACCCATGTCTTCTTCAAGGCATATTTTTCTCATTACTTCTTATACTTTAACCATCCACTTAAGGCAGGTACTTTTCATGCTATCTTCTTTTCATTTACATACTAATCAAATAATTGCACTCATGCCTAGAGATGCATTAATTGCAAAAGATCAAATGTTATTAAACGAATATATTCTATTATGTCTTTCCTATGATACTGTTTTCTACTTTGAACTTTTCCTTGTCTTTACTTGTATTCCTTCATTTTTCTGAGAGGTTCTGTCATTTTCCTTCTTAAAACTGCATAAACCAGGAAAATAAAACCAGAAAATTTAAAACTTCAGTTTCCAGATCTCTGAAGCATGAACAGATGGACATCAAAAATCTAGTCTTTTTTTCTTTTTCATTTGCCTATCCACAACCTGAATATATCAAAATTACCAGCAAAGCCAACTTTCAGCACAACCACCTTTTTTTTTTTTTTTTTTTTTTGGCTCCCACATTAAATGTTAGGAAACTAAGTATTGATTCAATTCAAATTCTGATTATATTGCTATCTAATTTTTAAGCCATAGAAACTGACCTCATCCAGAATATTGGAAAACATAACTTTGTTAATTCTACATTTGAAATAAAACCTTTAAGTACACAAAATGATATATAAACACTTCTACTTACTTCAGCTTTTCTACATTTTTTAGTACTTCTTAGGAAAAAGGGAGTAAAAATAAAACAGATGGATACATTTGAAATATCTGACTTGCTGGTCCATTACTCATTACTACAATATAAGCAAGGCTTGAAGGCAAAGACAGCAAATACTCAGTAAAAACACTGAGTGAAAAAGATTCAGAGAAAGAAATAGTCACTCATCCTTCAACAAAAATTAGAGTGTCTACTATCTGCCAGGTAAATTAGCTAAGATATCCTCATGGAACATATAATGTTGTAGGTGCTTCAATCAGGAAAGAGTTAGGTGCTACAAGATGAGAATCCAGCCCTAGAAAGGGAGTTAGTGCCAGGGAAGGCTCTCTAGAGAAGATGATCTGAAGTCACGCATGACCTTTATGATGATTAGAAGTTAGCGAGGTATGGGAGCAAAAGCTGGATTGTGCTAAGAGTAACAGCATGAGCATAAAGCCCAGACAAAGAGAGAACATGGTCCAGAGATAAAAAGCAAAATATGGCCAGAGCACTGACTGGGCAGAGGTAGATGGGAAGGTATGGGGAGGGGAGGGACAAAAGATGAGGTCTAGAAAATAAGCAGGGAGAGGTCTTTCTGTCCTTAATGATACAAGTGAGGGGCCAAATTAAGTCTGTATAAACATTCTGGATATAGCTTGAATGGATTGGGGCAAAGATGGTAGAGCAAACGCCGATGTTCAATCCTCCCTTGCCTTTTCAATTTCTACTAAAATAATGGCAGGAAATTTATTTAAAAGTCATACGCTTACTAGGATAAAAAGAAAAACTGGGAAGGACTGCAATGGAAAAGAATGTGAACCAAACTGCAGAAGATGGAAAGCAGATAGATGAGTGGTGGTTGAGCAGACAGGAGAAGGCAGAATATCCACAAGAATGCAGGATTTGAGAGAGAGAGTGTGTGTGTGTGTGTGTGTGTGTGTGTGTGTGTGTGTGTGTGTGTGTGTATGCGGTTTTAGCCAACAAGGTTGCGTGTTCTACCAAAACTCTGAAAGGCTCAGGAACTTATCAGTCCAGGTTCTTCTCTATGGAGGTGCATTAGTGGAGCAGAACTGAAAACAGAAGAATCGATAGTGACTTTACATAGAGTGACATCAAACACCTTGATAACCTCTCTAAGCCCATGCAGCTCCCACTTCAACAGCAGAAAGGATGCCTCCTAACTTGAGGGGTTAAACCAGAGACCAGGCAAGGCCAAAGGCAAGGGTGAGTGAAGTGAAAGTATGCCCATTCATTGGTGATGTTTCTCCAGAAACTTTCACCTATTTGGCTCCCAGATAGCTGGAGATTCCCCTTCTAGGAAATAAGTGCCTTTCTCTGGAAACTCACTAGACTGATTTAGTGAAACTGAAATGTAGGGGATGCTACAACAAAATAATTGAATTTGTTTGTTCATTTCATGAGAAAGGTCACCAGTCAACAAGCCCTGTCTCTGAACAGAGAACTTCTAATCATCTCTCACAGTCTTGCTCTTCGATAGGAATGGTGAGGAACCACCAGACACTTGAGGAAAACTCTTAACATGGAATAAACAAGACAAAACATAAAAAGGGAACCTGCGATATGGAAGTGCTGGAAAGGGAAGAGTGTGGTCCCTTTAAATCATATGGAATGGGGTAAGGGAAGTGCTGGGTATTGGAGGGTGGGGTCTCTGGCTAGGACTCTACCCTCACGAACCTATGTAAGGACAGGCATTTCCTGTCCAAATGTTGCATTTTCCAAGACACCCTGGCCTGCCACGCCCCCATACTGTGCCTATAAAAACCCTGAGACCCCAGCAGGTAGACACATAGGCAGGTGGACATTGAGAGGAGCACATTAGCAGAGGAACACACAGGTGGCTGGACATTGAGAGGAACCCACTGACAGGCACTGGGCTGGCAAGCCACCAACTGGCAGAACAATGTGGAGTTTAGGGGAAAACCTTCCCACTCGATCCCCTTCTGGCTTCCTCCATCTGCTGAGAGCTACCTCCACTCAATAATACCTTGCACTCATTATCCAGTCCCAGGTGTGATTCGATTCTTCTGGTACACCAAGGCAAGAACCCAGGATACAGAAAGCCCTCTGTCCTTTCGACAAAGTAGAGGTCTAACTGACCTGGTTAAGACAAGCCGCCTATAGATGGCAAAACTAAAACAGCACCCTGAAACACACGCCCACTGGGGCTTCAGCTGTAAACATTCACCCCTAGATACTGCATGGGGTCAGAGCCCCACAGCCTGCCCATCTGTATGCAGGTTTGCACAGTGGAGTACTGAAGAAGCGAGTCATAGCCCCATCGTATGCCCTGCTAGGAGACAAGGGAACTTTTCCTATTTCACTTAGAAGAAACTGAGACAATGCAGAGAAGAGAAGAAAACCTAAAAAAAAACCTATAAGAAATATCCACAATGATAAGAGTTTGCATCCATGGCAGAAAAGACAAAAGCAATAAGAAAACACATCCAAGAACAAGAAAAACTGCTTGCAATTAAAAATATCATAACTAAAAAAAGAAAAAAATCAGTGGAAGGGCTGAAAGACAAAGTGGAGAAACTCTTGTAGAAAGCGCAATAAAAACAAAAACAAAAATAAGGAAGATGGGAAAAGAGATAAAATAAGGTCAATTTAGGAACTGAAGAAAGTGAATACTGAGAAAATAAAGTGGGAAGAAAATCAAAGAAAAAAATATAAGAAATTTCTTTGTACTAATGGATTGAGTTCTCAGAATAACGAAGCAACAAAAATTTAATCCAGGTAGAATCATTACAGAATTTCAGAATACCAGAGGTAAATCAGAAGGTCCTAATACCTTTTGGGTGAGGGAGCAAGGGGAGTCACATGCAAGGAATCAGAAAAAAGACTTCTCAGGAGGAAGTTTAAAAAGCAGAAACAATGGAACATGACCTCAAACTTTTGAAATAAATGATTTCCAATGAGAGTTCAATACTCGGTCAAATATCAATCAAATGTGAGGTAGGCTAGAGTCATTTTCAGACATGCAAGGCTCTTATGCACTCTTTTTCTTGAGAAGATACTGGTGGACATGTTCCTCTATAGGAAAAAAGTAAACCAAGGAAAAGAAAGACATAGAACCCAGGACACAGTTGACCCAAAGCCCCAAAGTGCAAATAGAACAAACAGTAGCAAGAGAATTGAGGCTTCCAGGAAGGTAGAGTCTAAGAAAAAAAATGGAAATGACAGGTTTCCTAATGCGGTCGACATTGAGAAGATGGATTAGTGATAGTAACAGTGCTTGGGAATGGATTTGTTCATAGTGACCAGAAACCAAACAAATAAAGCCAATGTAATAATTAGCTCTAGGAAAAAATGAAGAGTTGTTTGAGAAAAGAAATCTAATCATAGAACATAATGAGGCTCATCAGGGAAGTCTTTTTACATAGTAATAATGCTGTAAACACAGAATATTTATTTAACCAAAAGTTGAGATATAGTCATATTGGAAAAACAGTGTGAGGAAAATGTGTGTATGCGTCTGTGCTTATAAAGAGAGCTAATTAAATCATTTCCAAAGGCAGGAAAGTCAATAGATTTCTCACATTAAAAAAAAAAAAAAAGAAAGAAATAGCAAGATAAGAAATTACTACAATTTTGTCAGAGGGTAGCCTCTGAGGAAGGTATGGGGTGTGGGGGTAGGGAGGACTGAGGAAGAAGATTTTGCTTTTTATTATAAACTTTTTGTTGTACTCTCTGATCTTTTAAAACTAAATACATGCATTATCTTCGGGATTCATGATTTTCATAATCTCTGGAAATACTGTCCAAAGATCTCTTTGAATATTGTCTCTTAAATTTTTCTCTAGTTTTTCTTTCTGAAACTCCTATTAAACATATGTTGAATTCTCATCTTTTAAGACCTTAACATCTGTTTCCTATATTTTCTTAAAATTCTACATATATATATATATATATATATATATATATATATATATATATATATGAGATGGGGTCTTGCTGTGTTGCCCAGGCTGGAGTGCAGTGGCATGATCACAACTCACTGAGGCTCGCTCAAGCAATTCTCTCACTTCAGTTTCCCAAGCAGCTGAGACTGCAGACTCATGCTGCTATGCTCAACACCTTTCCTATTTTCAATATCTTCTTTAATTTTGTTATATTCTTTTAATTTTTAATATCTAGTTTCTAGGTTGCTAATTCTCTCTTTATCAATATGTTATACTTAGCATGTCCACTGAGTTAATTTTGATGAATGTACAAAAATTCTATGCAGTCCTTTAAAAATACGCATTATTTTTTACAGTATAGTTTTTATTTCTCATGTTTTCAGTTTATTTCTTAGGCCATTATTTCAAAACCTACTTTATCTTCTCTATCCAGAAATTCTAGTATCTGAAGTTCCTGAGAGTCTAATCCTATAGTGAGTTGTAAGAGGCAGTTTCTGACTTGTTCAAACTGGACTAGATAATGGATAGAACACATCAGAAGAGGTTTTGTGAAGAGGTGAGGAAGGTGACAAGTTCACTTCTAGGCATTACTCAGCATGACCTGGAAGAGCTATTGATGCACCAAACTGAGCCAATGGAAAGGGGTTTGAATCCAGATTTTATCCTTCCTTAAAAAGGAAAAAAAAAGAAAGAAAGAACTAGTGTTCTAAAGTGTAAGATATTTACTTAAACTATTAGGCATCAGCAGATATTTATAGAGTGCCCACTCAAACTCAAATCTCGCTCTTACAGGAAAAATAATTAGAAGATAAATCAGACCTTTTAACATTCTATAGCTGAATTTCTTTCTTCTGAGCTTTAAACAAATTTTGCATGTTGGCTGTTCAAAGATCACAACAATTCATGATCTTCTTTCAGAAAATGGTGAACATTATTGTGAGTTACAACATTATTTGCAGAAGAGTTTTTACTTTCCACCTTGAAACATCTTTTCTTTGAAAAGTAAGTTCATGAATATGGACAAATACTCTCAGTAGAGACAATATAAATTCAGAGTTTGTGTTAATATCATTGTGAGTCATGGCCACAAAGATGTACAAACATCTCCATAATACAAAATTAGATATAAATGAAAACTGTGTACCTTTAAACATATAATATTCTAGAAAAAGTATTATTCAATGGAGTTCTCATATAAAATAAAAAAATTTATTATAACTTAAAAAGGTAATTATTCCATTATTTAGATGTATTGAGAGTCTGCATGGGCTATCTTAAAGTACTGTGTATATCACCTGAACCAACAATACATGCTATACTTTATACACATTTAACACTTGAGAAATGTATGCCAGGGTATAACTGAGTCCTAATGGTGTCAAAAGCCAGATTATTCTAGAACTAGATATTAGTTTGGGAATACAGACAGCAAATGGCCAGATGGCCCTGCAGTAAACTGCTGAAGGCCATTTAAAACCAATCCACGTGTAGATGTATTCCAACAGAGAATTATGGGCAACAAATCAATAAGATATCAAAAATTGTGCAACAATATCTTTGTTAAGCCAGAAATAACATTCCAATTTTACAGAACTTGAATTAAAACAAATCTTATTCTTTACTTCCCTGTGGTAAATAAATGAGCAAAATCAACTCTGTTGTCTAGCAGTTTATTGTCCACAGTATGTGCTTACTGTGCAGTTGCTGAATGAATGAATGCCTCGGTATGAGGAAGTGGAAAAGGTTATGCATACACTGTTCTATGCTTTTCTGGGTCCTGGGAGTTTGAGTATATTTTATTTAGGTGGTTTGCATATATGAAGTGGAAAGAGGAAGGTTGGTTGAAGGGTAATTATTTCTTGATGGAAGAATATAAAAAGTATAAACAGATCAGCTATTGCTTAAGCAAACTCAGCTCTTCATTCCTGATCTACAATGCAAATAGTATACAAAGTAAGGTTTCATTAAAGAGGGACTGTCACATCAACAGGAAGGAGAATGAAGACCTGCTATGCAGTATTATTAGATATATTGAATTTGTTGTCACTAAGATCAACAAAACACTGCTTTGAAGGACTACACACTGTGACACAGAAATAGCTTTGCTACATAGAACACTCCTTTGATATAATTTTTTTTTCATTTTATTGTAATGGGGTTATACTTCTAGAAGAAATGAACATCAATTTATTGACGGCTTGGACTACTATTTAAAAAGTAATACACCAATCAGAAAGCATCTGTGATAACAATCTATTTTGAAAGAAAAAAAATTAGAATCTGTCTATCACATGATAGCCCCATAACACAAAATAACTCCATATCGTAGGATGTGGAATGGGACTTCTCTTATCATCTTGGCATTTCAGCTGAGGTTCTAATGCTGAGGATTAATACCTACAAACGCTAAATAGAGGTGCTAGGCACACCTCTGCAGGACTTGCTAAAGACAGAAATATTATCTGTAAAATACTCTTACCCTATCACTCTCTAACAGCCTATGTAAGAAAAGGGTAGAGACTGGGACGTCTGCCAGAAGAGAGGTTGGCATCTCTTTCCCCAAGCTGGATGACTGCCAAACTGCCGAAACTCAACACCTGCCTCGTTCCACTCCTAGTACAGAGCACAGAATTCTTGGGAGAACCTACTGCATGCCCCCTAAAATATGGGGCATACATCATGGTGATGGCCATGATTTGAGATTCTGAAGGAAGGAGGTTGACCAAAGTTGTCCCCATGGCGGATCAAGGAGAAAGGCAAGCAATGGAAGCAGTCTCTACTTTTACCATTTGTAAGGAAGAAGATGTCTGACATGTTTTCCTGTGGGCCTAGTGGTAGCGGGAGGGAGCTAGGCTTACACAGTATTGAAAAGACTATGCTTAAGGGTTTTTAGGGCAAGGTACATGCAAGTGGGGTATGACCTGAGAAAAGGAGGTGATTAGAAGTTACCCAGATAAAGTTTCATCCATGACAGGTGTACTAACTCTGTGTATGAAGTCTCCATACGTGTGTCTCAAAAGAACATAACTAAGTGCCACACAAAAGACTCAACCAAAGGCATCTGACACCTATGACAGGCCCTCAAACAGCTCCATCTATATAACTAGCCACACTCCCCCTTTTTCTCTCATCCGGACCCTCCCAGTCCGGTCTCTACCGCAGGAGCCTGCAGGAGAGAGGAGAAGGCATGAACAGATGTGTAAGTAACTGGTCTGTTGAGTAAGTTGGACTTTATAGGGTATAATGAAAGGGCAGTTTTAGTTTCCCTCCACCACTGCCTTCAATCACACTCTCAGATCTTCTTCTTGTGAGTGACAACTTCGCAGATATTATGGTTTTCTGGCTTGTGGCTAATTTCTTCTGGTACTGCTAGCATATTTTTCTCCTTCCTACATTATAATCTAGGGTTAGAAGAGGCCTTTTCAGAAATGGTGCTAAAGGTAGAAACCACAAAAGTAAAGAATAAACTCGGCCGGAAGCGGTGGCTCATGCCTGTAATCCCAGCATTTTGGGAGGCTGAGGCAGATGGATCATCTGAGGTCAAGAGTTTGGGACCAGCCTGGCCATGGTGAAACCCCATCTCTACTAAGAATACAAAAAAATTAGTCAGGCATGGTGGCACGCACCTGTGATCCCAGCTACTCTGGAGGCTGAGAATCACCTGAACCCAGGAGGAGGAGGTTGCAGTCAGCCGAGATTGTGCCACTGCACTCCAGCCTGAGTGACAGAGTGAAACTCCATTGAAAAAAAAAGAATGGACTCATCTGTGTAAAATAATATATCATAAGCTTCAAAGATACAACTGAGAGGAGACCGATCCAAGATGGCCGATTAGGAGCAGCTGAGGATTGCAGCTCCCAGTGAAAGCGTGGAGGGTGAGTGGACGCCACATTCCCAGACGGATTTTTATTGCCCAC
>PVKV010022919.1:0-34344 GCA_004027835.1 Alouatta palliata | reverse complement strand
GTGGGACCAGCCGAGCCTGATCACCTGGCTCCCTGCCTCAGAGCGTCTTTTTTAGTTGAATGATCGACTGTCTCCCAGGTGTTCCAGCCGCCTGTTGAAAAGGCGCCGGGATCTGTATGATTTCCTGTGCGGTGACCCACTGCGCCGGCTGAAACCGCGGGCGCTGGCGTTTTTTTGCCTGGGAAATCTCCTGGCCTGGTTGTCTGTTTCAGTCCCCTTTTTTAATCAAACGAATGGGCGGCTCTGCCTTCCCGGAGTTCCAATTGCCAGCTAAAACGGCACCCGGACCCACGTCTTTTGTATTGGGAACTGCTGTGCCGGGGCGCCGCTCCAAACAGCGGCGGCGAAAACGCCCGCGCAGGCGAAAACAGCTGAGCCAGCGAAAACAGCCGCGCCGGCCAAACCAGGTGCGCTGGCGACCCGTGGGGCTCCTCCCCCTGGGAATCTCCTGGTCGGTGGGCAATAAAAATCCGTCTGGGAATGTGGCGTCCACTCACCCTCCACGCTTTCACTGGGAGCTGCAATCCTCAGCTGCTCCTAATCGGCCATCTTGGATCTCCTCCCCTGAAACTTTGTACTTTGTGACCAACATCTTTCCTTTCTCCATCCTTCCCTCAACCCCAGCCTCTGGTAACTACCTTTCTACTCTATGAGATCAACATTTTTGGATTCTACATATATTTGAGATTATACAGTATTTGTCTTCCTGTGCCAGGCTTATTTCACTTAGCATAATGTCCATCAGGTCTTTTTTCATGTTGTCACAAGTAATAGGCTTTTTTTTTTTTTTTTTTTTTTTTTAGATAGAATCTTACTTTGTCGCTTAGGCTGGAGTGCAGTGGCACAATCTCGGCTCACTGCAACCTCTGCCTTCCCGATTCAAGCAATTCTCCTGCTTCAGCCTCCTGAATAGCTAGGCTTACAGGCACGTTGCCATCATGCCTGACTAATTTTTTTTGTATTTTTAGTAGAGTCGGGGTTTCACCATGTTGGTCAGGCTGGTCTCGAACTCCTGACCTCATGATCTGCCCGCCTCAGCCTCCCAAAGTGCTGGGATTACAGGCATGAGCCACTGTGTGCCAGGCCATTTTTTCTTCTTTTTAAAGGCTGCATAGTATTCCAGTGTGCATATATGCCACATTTTATTTATTCATTATCCATTGATGATAATCTTATTGACGATCTCTTGTATGTGATGAATTGCACCACTGCAGGGATTGGGGAAATCTTTTCCTCACCCTTTGACAGGTTTATGGCTGAGGTCTCTATAACAAAAGGCAGATTAACAAGAGAAAATAGTACAAATTCACTTAATATATATTTTGTGTGACATGAGAAACTTCATAAAGAAGTGTAAACCAGTGGCTTTTTTTTTTTTTTTTTTTTTTGAGACAGAGTCTAACTCTGTTATCCAGGCTGGAGTGCAGTGGTGTGATTTCGGCTCACTGCAACCTCCACCTCCCACATTCAAGTGATTATTGCACCTCAGCCACCTGAGTTTATGGGATTATAGGCGTGTGCCACCACACCTTGCTAATTTTTGTATTTTTATTAGAGATAGCGTTTTTCTATGTTGGCCATGCTGGTCACAAACTCTTGGCCTCAAATGATCTGCCTGCCTCAGCCTCCCAAAGTGCTCGAATTGCAGGTGTGAACTACCACACCCAGGCAACCAGGAGCTTTTTAATGCTAGTTTTGATGAAGAAGTGGATAGCTGTGAAGAATGTTTGGATAAAAAAGTGTGATCTAATGGTAACAAACTGAGGGGAACCTGGCAAGACCTATTTGCTCCGATTCTTTTCTGTGTCCCTGTGCCTTCAGAGATAAGCATGTTCCTTTCCTCTGGGTCTAGAGAGGATATCTCTTGGATGTGGGTCTTATGATCTGCTTCGGGGCAGAAGGTCAGAGAATGACCTTCCTAGGTTTTATGACCCGCTTCAGGGGAGAAGGCGAGGGGCAAGCGAAGTGAAAGTGATGCTTCTGCTTCTGCTATTTTCTCAAATATTAAGGTGCCATGTTTTAGGGTAGTATGATCCTGAACCCCATCACCATCATCAATATTTTCCTAACCCCCAAACTCTTTCCTCTGTTCTCCATATTCAAACCAAACACAAAGTCCTCTAGATTTACCTCTGTCCTATTTCTCAAATGTTCCCTTTTCTCTCTATTCTTATTGCTACTCAGTTTATCATTTCTTGTTAGAATTACAATATTGCTTCTTACCGTGCTTTCCTAAAATGTGTTTGATTTTCTCCAAAACATTCTCCACATTCCATAACTAATCTGAAACAATTGTGAAAATGATATTCACCTTTTCACACAGTTCAGTTGTTCATTGGTTCCTCCTGCCCTTTAGCAAAGTTCAAACTCTGGGCATGACATGTAAGTTCTTTTAGCACGTGGGTCTCCAGCCTCAGTAGTCTGAGCTAACTTGGGTGTTTCTTTTTGCCTTTTACTGAGGCTTCAAGCAGACTCACTCATCTGTGACACAGCTGTCTGCAAGTGCCTACTGTTTTGTCTCAAAACTTGTAGTGACAGGTGTGTCTTGTCACTTTCTGGTGTACCTGGCAGATCTGCCTTGTTTATCATTCCAAGATGAGTTCTGATGTGAGTGGCCCTGACAGTGTAGAGTATAATCAAGTGCCCTTTGAATGGAGGGAGCACAATTTATTGCTGTTAACACATTTCACAGTTTGTAAGGTTATCAGCCCCTTAACTCCTGAGTTTTTTACAAGCTTGGCTTTGAATCTGTAAACATAACTGATTTATATCACGAAATTGACATAAAATATAATATTTATTGTTTCATTTTATAAATCCCATACCTCATAAATAAAGTATAATTTAAGAAACAATTAGGATTTTGTTTTCCCTTCCTTCATCCAACTCACTAAGGAATAGTATCATAATTCTTCAACAATGAATTTTCTGTAAGGGAGAAAAAGATGTTTTAATGTAAATTTAGTCAATTTTTGAGTAATTGCATTGCAATTATAAATGCCAGACTCAACGCTTCTTAGGGTTATCTATGAAAAATGAATAATGGATAAATAAGACCTCATTCTGAAAATACTATAGGAATTTCATGTGTCCACTTTTAATTTTTACCAACCATCATCTTTAATCTTTTTTTATGAAGAAACTTAAATTTTAACACCAGAAACATGTTTCTGCTTAATTCCAGTGTCAAGTCTTTTTTTTTTATGAGATGGAGTTTTTCTCTTTTGCCCAGGCTGGAGTGAAGTGGCACAATCTCAGTTCACTGCAACCTCTGCCCCCTGGGCTTAAGCAATTCTGCCTGAGCCTCCCAAGTAGCTGTGATTATAGGCGTGCACCACCATGCCTGGCTACTTTTTGTATTTTTAGTAGAGACGGGGTTTCACCATGTTGGCCAGGCTGGTCTTGAACTCCTGACCTCAGGTAATCCTCCTGCGTTAGCCTCCCAAAGTGCTAGGATTACAGGCACCAGCCACTGTCAAATCCTTTCTTATACAATCTAGCTCTTCAAGTTAGCTTACAATCATGTTGGTCTTTCTAAACAAAACTGCCTTTTATAATAAAAATTGTTTAAAAATAAAATATTGGCTATTTGTCAACAACATGTGCATTCTAATATAAGATTTGAATTTAAATTAGTGATTGACAAGGAGACAATTTTTTTAAGCAAAATGAATTAAAAGTTGTTTTAAATTCTAAGAAGAAAAAGAAAAAAATGAAAATAAATTACATTCCTTCAATAACCATCTGAAAATGAAATCATTTGGAATTGAATTCAGTGATGTGTTTTACTTAATCATACCATAGGATTCATTTGTTCAGGCAGAAGTTAATTTACCTTAAACTCAATCAGAAGCAAAACCCATTCCAGTACAATGGAATCTCCTCATTGAAATGGCTGTTCAAAATTAAAGGTCCAATTACAGAATTTCTTGAACTTACGCCATTGAATTATTGTCTTGTTTCTACATATAGGATGACTCCCAAATGTGTACAATATGATGAAGCATGTGTACTTGACAAGTGTATTGGTTGTAAACAATGGAAACCAACTCTGGCTGATGGGAGCCAAACAGGACTTGCAGGAAAGTCATCAGATAACTCACCAATTTAGAGGCACATTGGCAAATAAAGCTAGGAGAACAGGAAGGAACCAAGGGAATCTAGGTCACCAAGAGCCAGGCACAGTTAAAATGCAACTGTGCAGGTACAGGCACCTCTGCATCCTCCCGACTGAGCTCCTTGACTCTCAACTCCATTGCCTCCACACCTATAGAACATCAGCAGAACAGCATCAGCCATAGCAACCAGGCCTATTTCTTGACATTAGTGGATTCAGGCTCAGAGTCCCAGAGAGAAGACACCTCAGATGGGTTTGGGGAGATCAATGCCATATTGGAAGCAAAACTCCAAAGGGTTATGGATTGAATTGTGTCTCCCCAAATTGTATATGTAGAAGTCCTAATCCTGAGTCCTTTAGACTGTGACTTTCTTTGGAAATAGGATCATTGCAGACACAATCTTATAGGTAATAACTTAAAATGAGGTCAAGCTTGAGTAAGGTAGGCTCCTGATTTAATATGACTCGTGTCCTTATAAAAAGGGGAAATTTGGAGACAGACAAACACACAGGGAGAATGCCATGTGAATATCAAAGCATAGACTGGGTGATTTCTTTACAGGCCAAATAATGCCAAAGAGCTAACTACCAGAAGTTAGGGTAGAGGCATGAAACAGAGTCCTCCTTACAGCTCTCAGAAGGAACCAGCCCTGCCTCTACATTGATCTTAGTCTGGTACCTTCCAGAACTGGAAGACAATACAGCTTCTTTGGTTCAAGCCATCCAGGTTGTGGTACTTTGTTATAGGAGACTTAGCAATCTATTATAATACACCCCATCTCCAGCCAAGACTCCAACAACAGCAAGCTCTCCATTCTCGCCACTCCTATTAAACATAGTTCTGGAAGTCCTGGTCAGAGCAATCAGTCAAGCGAAAGAACTAAAAGGCATCCACATTGGAAAAGGAAAAGTCAAATTGTCTCTGTTAGCTGATGACATGATCTTATACCTAGAAAACCTTAAAGATTCTGCCCAGAGACTCCTAGACCTGATAAATGACTTCAGGAAATTTTCAGGATAAAACTAATGAACAAAATCAGTTACATTTCTACACCAACAGTCCTCAAGCTGAGAACCAAATCCAGAGCTCAATAGCATTCATAATGGCCACACAAAAAATATTACGTTTGTGCAAAAGTAATTGAGGTTTTTGCCACTACTTTCAATAGCAGAAACAGTAATTGATTTTGCACCAACCTAATAAAATCCTTAGGAATATATTTATCCAAGGAGATGAGGCACCTCCACAAGGAGAACCACAAAACACTGATGAGAAAAATTGTAGATGAGACAAACAGATGGCTAATGAAGCATTCCATGCTCATAAGTTTGAAGAATCAATATTGTTAAAATGTCCGTATTGCCCAAAGCAATCTACAGATTCAGTGCTATTTCTACCAAATTACCAACACCATTTTTTACAGAATTAGAAAAAAAATTCTGAAATTCATATAGAACCAAAAAAGAGCCAAATAGCCAAGGCAAACCTAAGCAAAAAGAATAAAGCTGAGGCATCATATTATCCAACTTCAAACTATACTAGAAGGCTACAGTTACCAAAACATCATGATACTGGTACAAAAATAGACACATAGACTAACAAAACAGAGACCCTTGAAACAAAGCCATACATGTACAACCAATTAATCTTCTTCTGAGTCAACAAAGAGAAACATGGGAAAAGGATACTCTATTAAATAGTGCTGGGAAAACTGGCTAACCATATACAGAATAATGAAATCGGACCCCTACCTCTCATACACAAAATTAAACTCAAGATGAATTAAAGACTGAAATGTAAGACCTCAAACTATACAAATTCTAAAAGAAAACCTAGGGAATACTCTTCTAGACATTGGCCTAGGCAAAGGATTTATGACTGAGTCCTCAAAAGCAAATGCAAAAAGACAAAAATCGACAATTGGGACATAATTAAACTAAGGAGATTTTTGCACAGCAAAAGAAACTATCAACGGAGTAAACAGACTACCTAAGAATGGAGAAAATGTTCACAAACTATACATCTAACAAATCACTAATATTCAGAATCTATAAAGAACTTAAATCAACAAGAAAAAAACAAATAACCCATTAAAAAGTGGGCAAGGAACATAAGAACATGAGCAGATACTTCTTAAAAGAAGATATAAAAGCAGCTAACAAGCATATGAAAAAATGTTCACTATCATTGATCGTCAGAGAAACACAAATCAAAACCGCAATGAATTACACCTTCACATCAGTCAAAATGGCTGTTATTAAAAAGTCAGAAAATAACAAATTGATGATGAGGTTGCAGAGAAACGGGAACACTTATGCACTGTTGGTGGGAGTGTAAATTAGTTCTACCATTGTGGAAAACAGTGTGGAGATTCCTCAAGAAGCTAAAAGCAGAATTATTATACCATTTGACCCAGCAATCCCATTACTGGGTATATACCCAGATGAATAGAAATCATTCCACCATAAAGACACATGCATGCAAGTGTTCACTGCAGCACTATTTGCAATAGCAAAGACATTGAATCAACCTAAATGCCCATCGATGACAGACTGGATAAAGAAAATGTGGTACATATACACTATGGAATACTATGCAGCCATAAAAAAGAATGAGATCATCTGTTTTGAGGGAACATGGATGGAGCTTGAAGCTATTATCCTTAGCAAACTCACACAGGAGTGGAAAACCAAACATCAATGTTCTCACTTGTAAAAGTGGGAGCTAAATGATGAGAACTCATGAACATCAAGAAGGGAATAATTCATAGACACAGGGGCCTACTAGAGGTTGAGGGTTGGGGAGGGAGAGGAGAAGGAAAGATAACTATTGGATACTAGCTTAATACCTTAATACCTGGGTGATGAAATAATCTGTACAACAAACCGCCATGGCACAAGTTTACCTATTTAGCAAAGGGGTACCCCCCAAACCTAAAATAAACTTTTTTAAGTAAAAAAAGAACAGATGTTCATGAGGTTGTGGAGGAAAGGGAATGCTTATACACTATTGATGGGAATGTAAATTAGCTTAGCCCCTGTGGAAAGCAGTTTCAAGATTCTTAAAGACCCAAAAATAGAATTACCACTCGACCTAGCAATCCCATTGCTGGTTATATATGCAGAGGAAAATAAATAGCTCTACCAAAAAGATACATGCACTCATATGTTTATCACAGCACTATTCACAATAGCAAAGACATGGAATCAACCTAGGTACCCATCAGTGGTGGACTGGCTAAAGAAAATGTCCTACATATACACCATGGAATACTATGCAGCCACAAAAAGAATGAAATCGTGTCCTTTGGGGCAACATGGATGCAGCTGGAGGTCATTATCCTAAGTGAATTAACACAGAAACAAAAAATCAAACACTGCATGTTCTTATTTATAAGTGGGAGCGAATCATTGGGTATACATGGACACAAAGATGGGAAAAGCAGACACTAGAGATCCTGAAAAGAGGGATTCCAGCAACTCCTCCTTCTGCTCCCCAAGGTGGTCTCTTCCTCCAGTGACTGGGGCCTGCCTTCAGCTGAGCATTTGAGCTGGGGGCCTCTGATGTGCTTCTAATAATCCTGTTGCCCAAATAGTGAGCATAGTACCTAACAGATAGTTTTCAACACTTGTTCCCCTCCTTCCCTCTGTCTTTTCAGGGTCTCTAGTGTCTGCATTTTTTTTTTTTTTTTTTTTTTTTTGAGACAGAGTCTCACTCTGTCACTCGGGCTGGAGTGCAGTGGTGCGATCTTGGCCCACTGCAACCTCTTCCTCCCGGATTCAAGTGATTCTCCTGTCTCAGCCTCCTGAGTAGCTGGAACTACAGGTTCATGCTACCACATCTGGCTAATTTTTTTTAGTAGAGACAAGGTTTCACCTTGTTAGCCAGAATGGTCTCCATCTCCTGACCTCATGATCCACCCACCTCTGCCTCCCAAAGTGCTGGGATTACAGGCGTGAGCCACACGACTGGCCAGAAACAGCCATCTTTTTACTGTGTCCTCACATTACAGAAGCTATGAGGGAGCCATCTTGGAGTCCCTTTTACTGGGGCACCAATCCATTCATGAAGTCTCTAATTGTCTCTTAAGGCTCCACCTCCAGATACATCACTTAGGGGATTTGATTCCAACATACAGATTGGGAGGAACAAAAACATCTGGTCTACAGAATCAGGTAAGCTTGAGCCACAGGCATGCAGAAGAAGTCTGTAATCTTCTATGCATATTGGCTGGTCTCCTCTGGATTTTTCTAAACTTCTCTGGGTTTAGAAAAATCTTTCATTGTAGTTCTTGATTCAGCTGGGTCCCATGTTTAAATTCTACAGTTACTGACAAAACTTGTTTATGGAACAGAAGAAACTTTAGAGGCAAATGGTCATTTGGAGTTTTAGGAGAGTTGTTAGGGAGGGTTTGGGATCTGAATGAGAAGTAGGAGGAGAGGATGAAGGTGCAGAAGAAGAGAGATTAGGGTGAGAAAGGGGAAGAGGGACACCTGGATATAAGGGTCAACTGGAGGGCAAGAAACTGGGGGAGAGTTTACCAAGAACATGAATCTATTAGGTTGGTGCAAAAGTAATTGTGGTTTTTGCAATTACTAAATCTAGAACTATAATTACTAATCAAGGCTAGACTGTTGGGATTGATTGTTGTAGGTTGTTTTCAGAGTTCTCTTTTTATTTGTAGACTGGTTGTTATCCGTTTGTATATTTGGCTTTCAAAATGAAAGACAAGTCACTGTGCAAAAACCGCGGTTACTTTTGCACCAACCTAATAGTTTGCAGTTGCTTAAGTGTGTCAAACCGCGCCTTAGGTTTGGCCAGAGGAGTTTTTAATGAAACAATTCTCGATTCGCAATAGCATTTGAAAGCTTCTGCACACCAACCAAAATGTACTGCCCACTGGGCCTGAGAAATCGTATTCATTTTCTTTCTTAAGGAACCTCTCAAATGAGCAATGTTGTTCAAAGCAAAGGTTCCCCAGAATGGTTACACAAGGCTCAGTTCTTGATGAAGAACTATTATAACGCTGTTTAGAAAGGCCGGCACAAGAATGAAGATTCTGATGAACGTACACACAAGGGGTTCTACCAGGAAGCAGAGAGGACTCAGACTTAGCCCCATGAGGGCGGGTGACAGGCAGCAGGAGCGTAATGCCATGCACCTCATGTCTTGCGTTCTCATCCTGACAGTTGGTCACTTCTGAATGAAGACACAAAAATCCGTTCTGCCAGCAGGTGGAAAGCAAAAAAAAAAAAAAAAAAAAAACAAAACAAAAAAAATGCAGTCTCTGGATCACAACCAGAATGCACAGAACTAAGAAGGAAGTAGAAAGGAGAACTTCATCCAGTTTCATTGGTGACCCATACACAGCAAAGTGTGTCCAAATGGGTGTCTGACCAGTGAGAACCACAGATTTGCCAGTGCGTGAGACTGGCTTAAATAACAGCCTTCTAGGGCCTATGACTGTGTTCTGCCCTGTCATTCTTCTCCTTATGACAACACTTTTGGATGGGACAAAACAAAACCGTAGCATAGAAACAGCAAAATGAATGAACGGGAAGACTAGATTCCACCAGGAACGTCAAAAAAGTAGGAACCGATAACAAAAACCAGGTATTTGTTCTACAAAATGTAGAATTAATGCCTAAGGAACTCAGGACACAGAGAGAGAGTTCAGAACCAGTGCTCAGTTATCACAGCAGTGCTGACCTGGCAACCATGAACAGAAGATGCAAGATGCCTTGGTGGATGCTGGTCAAACTGTAGGGTCCAAGGAAAGGACAGTGCAGCAGATACCTCAGTGGGACCTCCATAATAGCCGTGGAAATAACTGGAGACTACACAAATGAAAACAAGAAAAACTGTGCATTCCAGCTTTGCCATAGCAAGGAATTAGCCACCATCACTTGTGTTTGTTGGAGACTCAAAGGCAAGCAGAGGAGTGGGAAAACTCCGGAGTGGAAAAAGAGGAAAGGCTCCAGATGTGTCCTGATTGGAGGCTCTTGACATGGGGAAGCTGCAAAAGGGCTCAGCAGAGCTGAGTATCCTATTTTCCTGGTAAGGATGCATGTTTGGCCTTCTCTGTTTGGTCCTCAGTTGGAAGTAAAGGCAAAAATTAGGCCTGCTTGTCAGTTACTAATCAAGACCAGACTATTGGAACTGATCGTTGTAGGTTGTGTTCAGAGTTCTCTTTTTGCGTGTAGAGTGGCTGTTATCTGTTTGCCTATTTTTCTTTCAAAATGAAAGGACAAGTCACTAAAGCAATAACATATTTGCAAATGATCAATTTGATTATGAACGTCTATTCAGACAAAAACATTTCATAGTACTCATTAACAAAAGATAAACTATTTAAAATGTAAAGTGGATTTCAATAGCATTTCTCCAAGGAAAATATGCTATTCCTATATATCCAATATCATTAGTCATTATGGACATCCGTGCCAGCGTCATAATGCAATACAGCTTCATACTTAATGGAGTGGTTGTAATCGAACTGCAGACAATAACAAGTGATGACAAGGAGGGGGAGCATAGGGACCCCCCCGACATTGCCTACAGAGGTATGAACTAATGCAGACACTTTGATAAACAATTTCACAGTTTCTCATAGTGCCATATGTTGAATTACCATATGACTCAGCAGTTTCACTCCCAGATAGGTACCCATAATAAATGGAAACTTACGTCCACACAAAGACTCATGTGAAAGCTCATAGCAGCACTATCTGTAGTAATGCAAAATGGAAACAACCCAAACACCCATCAACTAGCAAAAGGGAAAAAGAAAAGTATGTCTATATAAAAGAATACTATTCAGCAATTAAAAAGTGCAAATGGGCTTTTTGGCTCAGAAGGAGTAACCATTTCATCTTCGTCAGCTTCCACAGCAAAGAAGGTGACTGAGGGCTAGTGGCAGGGGTCCTGTAGAGGCCATCACTGTGCCATGGCCAGCAGGAGCACATGGCATGAGCCTGGGCCACCTCATTGCCTCCAGGGTGTTGCAGGCATCTCTGTGTACCAAGGTGTTGCACTGGGACTCCAGGCCAGCTTGGCAGGAACTCAGGGGAGCCTCCCCATAGCCAAGCTGGGGCAATGGCCTGGCCTGCTCTGGGCCCAGGAAGTTCAGCAGCCAGGCAGACAGGCAGTGCAAGCAGCCCAAGTTTCTATCTCTTTTGTAGGGTTGGTGAGTAAATGATGAGTAAATATTTTAGTTAAACATTAAGAGAAAAACCACTTTCAAAGCATACAGGACAAGTTGAATCACTTATAAAATAGGACCTCAGAGAGTCTAACAAAAATGCAGCTTCAGTCATCTTTTGCTTTTTTAAAAGAAAAACAATCCATCGTTTTGCATTGTGTGTATGATAAGTGAATGTTACTCATAACATTAAAGTGGATTCAGGGGCTTGGCATGACTGTCACCAGACACAGGCTTTCCTTAAATAATTGATGGTGGTGGTCTTACTGCCCCATCGAACTATATCTGGTTATGCCCATGTTGCTTTTAAAGGAGTTTTATGCAATTCCATGGTCTGCAGAACATACGGGAGGTAGCTCATAGTTTCTTTTATTAATATAAACTATTTTCACTTTCTCCAACGACAAATTGTTCCAAATTAGGGTTTTTAGACTACTGTATCGGCACCTGATGAGAAAGTCTTCTGTAGACCACAGCTGTGTATTATTTTATTTTATCCTAAAAATTTTTTTTCAACTTTTTAATTTAATGTAAAATTTTTTTTGAGATGGAGTTTCACTCTTGTAGCCCAGGCTGGAGTGCAATGGCGCGATCTTGGCTCACTGCAACCTCCGCCTCCTGAGTTCAAGCAATTCTCCTGCCTCAGCCTTTTGAATAACTGGAACTACAGGTGCGTGTCACCATGTCCAGCTAATTTTTTTTTGTTGTTGTTGTTGTATTTTTAGTAGAGACAGCGTTTCGCCATGTTGACCAGGCTGGTCTCAAATTCCTCACCTCAGGTGATGCACCCACCTCAGCCTCCCAAAGTGCTGGGATTACAGGCGTGAACCACCATACCCAGCCTCAACTTTTATTTTAGATTCAGTGGTTACATGTGCAAGTTTGTGACTTGGGTATATTGCATAATGCTAAGGTTTTGGGTATGATAGACCCTCTTCCCCAAGTACTGAGCATAGTACACAATAGTTGTTTTTTGACTTTTGCCCCCTCCCTTTTCCTTCCTGCTCTAGCAGACCCCGGTGTCTATTGTTGCCATCTTTATCTCAATGAATACCTGATATTTAGCTCCCACTTATAAATGAGAACATGAGGTATGTGGTTTTCTATTCTTGAGTCTGTTCCTGTTTGCTTAAGATAATGGCCTCCAGGATGCATCCATGTTGCTGCAAAGGTTCTGATTTCATTCTTTTTATGGCTGCGTAGTAGTTTATGGTGTATGTGTTAGGCTGTTCTTGCACTGCTATAAAGAAATACCTGAGATGGGGTAATTTATTAAGAAAAGAGTTTTAATTGGCTCATGGTTATGCAAGCTGTCCAAGCATGGCACTGGCATCTGCTAGGCTTCTGAGGAGGCTTCAGGGAGCTCTTCCTCACAGCAGAAGGTGAAGCAGCAGCAGGCACTTGACATGGCGAATGCAGGAGCAAGACAGAGAGTGGGGAATGTGCCCCCCACTTAACCAGACAGCATGAGAACTCACTTGCTATTACAAGGACACCACCAAGTCACAAGGGATCCACCACTGTGATCCAACTATCTCCAGCCAGGCCCTACCTCTGACACTGGGGACTGCATTTCAACATAAGATTTGAGTGGGGATGAATGTCCAAACTATATGAGTGTATGTGTATGACATTTGCTTTTTCCGATCTGTCATCGATGGGCACCTAGATTGATTTCATGTCTTTGCTATTGTGAATGGTGCCATGATGGACATGTGCATGTGTGTGTCTTTTTGGTAGAATGATTTCTTTTCTTTTGGGTATATACCCAGTAATGGGATTGCTGGGTCCAGCGGTAGTTCTAAGTCCTTTGAGAAATCTCCAAACTGCTTTTCACAGTGGCTGAATTGATTTACATTCCCACCAACAGTGTATAAGCACTTGTTTTCCTCTGCAGCCATACCAACATCTGTTGTTTTTTAACTTTTAAATAATCGTCATTCTGACTGGTATAAGATAGTATCTCATTGTGGTTTTGATGTGCATTTCCCTAATCATTAGTGATGTGGAGCATTTTTCCATATGTTTGTTGGCCACTTGTATGTCTCCTTTTGAGAAGTTCATGTCTTTTGTTCATTTTTTAAGGGGATTGTGTTCTGCTTGTTCAGTTGTTTAAGTCCCTTAGAGATTTTGGATGTTAGACTTTTGTCAGATGTGTAGTTTGTGAGTATTTTCTCCCGTTCTGCAGGTTTTGTGTTTACTCCATTGATAATTTCTTTTGCCGTGCAGAAGCTCCTTAGTTTAATTAGGTCCCACTTGTCAACTGTATTTTTGTTGCAATTGCTTTTGATGACTTAGTCATAAATTCTTTCCAGAATGGCATTTGCTACATTTTCTTCCAGGATTCTTATAGTTTGAGGTTGTACATTTAAATCTTTAATTCGTCTTGAGTTAATGTTTGTATATGGTGACAGGTAAGTATCCAGTTTAATTCCTCTGCATATGACTAGCCTGCTATTCCAGCACTATTTATTGAAGAGGAAGTCTTTTCCTCATTCCTTTTCTTTTTTGACTTTGTCAAAAATTAGATGGGTATAGGTGTGCATCTTTATTTCTGGGTTCTCTATTCTGTTCCATTGGTCTATGTGTCTGTATTTGTACCATCACAGCTCTGTATTATTGCAAGCGTTATAAACCCTTTGGAGGCAAGGGAGGTGATTATTAACAATGCAAGGACCAAGTGCTGCAGCAGCAGCAGTGGCAAGCAGCTGCATGAGAAGTAAAGCTTGGAACTTGAGGCGGTCCCTGCAGGGGCAAGCACCCTGTGTGGCAGACCAGATGGCCAACATGATGGGAGGCATGGCTGTAGTCATCATGGAGTGCAGCAAATGTGTAGGTTTTAAGTGTAAATGGCAGCCTTGATTTTGGGAGCAACCAGCTAGGACTTGATTGGTTGAAAAAGTACTTATGCAACAAGATGCTTACCATGATCCCCAGTCAGAATTTGTAGGTGTCCCATAGAAGTGGATGCCTGTTGGGGGTCCAGGTGCAGGCAGTGGTTTGGGGTATATGTGCTTCCTACAGCCCAGTCATCACCGCAGAAGGGAATCTGTGGAGTTGGGGTTGAAATGAAAAGGGGCAGCTGAAACACAGTGACACCAAGAAAGCTGAAGCCCCCAAACTTATAGAGGGTCTCCATCCTGGGGTTACTGTGTCAGCAGCATGTGGATGGACCCACACCCCAGTGTTGCAGGAAATGGGCTCTGTATTTGCCTTGGGAAAGAACAAGATGCAGAAGGTGGGCCTTGGTCATCAGACAGATGCAGCTCCTAGCCCTGCGCAGATGATGTACGAGGCCAGCCATTCACCAATATGGCCCACTGTGGGGTGGAATTCAGTAGGATGATGGACTGCAAAAACAAAAAAACCACCTTTATTCCTTTGGGAGTCCCGAATATGGTTATCTGGGACCAACTCATGATGAGAAGTTCATGCCCCCACTGCTGTGGATGGAGTCCAGCTGGGAGCTGATGCCCAGATGAGTGGCTGTCTTCATGGAGAAGAAGAAAGATGAGCAAATGTTGCCAGCACCACGTGTGGTTGTGCAGGTGTGGCCTATAGAGCTAACCACATGCTGGATTTGGATGCTCAGGAACACATCCTCTTCTGAGGCTGAGATGGCTATTGCTGGCTGGACCATGTGGAACAGAAAAATGAGGTGGTCCACTTCCCTCAAGCCGTTTGACTTTCCTGGGAGGGCATCCCCAGATCTATGCTGGTTATGCCTGGTCCTTTGCTGTCAGTGAAGAGGGTGGTCTGTTTTTCCGGGAGGCCACCAACACTTCTCATGAGTCTATCATGTACCTGAAAGCAGTGCTGCACCTCTGTGGCTAGAGAACTTGGAACCTGGCTCATAGGAAGAGCAGCATCATGGTGGCTGCGGATTATCTGGGGCTGGTCCCTGACCTTTGGTGAACTGGACTGAGGGGAATCACAAGTCCACAAGTCCCACTGCAGCCCAAGATGTGAAGACGCTGCGTGGTGTCTTCTCAGAGCAGACTGCCATGGGTTACTCGTGCTCCTTGGTGATGATGAGAGATTAAAGCAATACTCAGGAATGGCCAGAGTACAACCTCCCCCAACACACACTCCAATTCTCCCAGAAACTCCTCCGGTTCCATATCTCATGGCCACTGTTATTTCCATGTGCACTGTGACATGAAGTCAAAGGAATAATTTAAATATTATTATTCTGAAGGACATGCTTTAAACAACTTTTTGAATGTAGTAACATGATGATTGTTATTTAGAAATGCTTAGAAGTGATTCTTCATTATGGCATTGAAGACAAGAACTGGTGCTTGCAAAGAATCTGGCAAGTTGAACCCATTGACAAAAATGACCTAAGCTTTCCCTATAAAGAGCATTTAAGTTATTTTGGCAACCCCAGGGACCCACTGGTATTTGGAGAGGGGGTTCAGATAAAAATAATGTCAGTCATAAGCACTCAGCTTTCCCAATGGACTCAACGTCTGTGTAACATTTGCTGTTGCTGACGGAGGTTTGATTAGCAAAGTCCACTTTCAGCTCTGATTCAGCCTTGGACTCTGAGGCCCAGAGCTGTTTTTCACACCTCAGAAATCCTAAAGGCACTTACAGGTTTGTCCATGACAGACTGCTTAGGGTAACTAAAATGTCAGGTGCTTTTACTTTAGCCTCCAATTGAATCTGCTCCATGTAGGAACATTCTGATGCTAGTTTGAAGTTAATTGCTAAAATATGAACTAATTTTTAAAATTCAATTTTCAAACACGCAGCTTTTTCAAACATGAATTTTCCACACCATTGCAACAAGGACTTCAGAGTATTTTTTCCCTTTTGTTCTGTGAGGAGACAAGGACTATTTTAATTCCCCAGCTCTTAATTATTCTGTTTTCCTGTGTGTTATTACTATTCAGATAAGTCTGACTTTCTTTTTCATTCCTTTCTCTCACTTCACTTATCTTCTGCATGTTTAAATAGCTAATTAGCATCAAATTACTTTTTTTAGGTGCAAGTTTGCCAACAATTTTAGGCTTTCATAATCTGCCAAAACCATTAATCTAAAAAGACTGTTTCTAACTTTCTTTTGAAAATCTAAAACACTTTTGAATATAATACACAAATACAAAAAATTTTGTAGTGTGATATTTTCATCATGGCATAGGTAAGTAGGCTACACTGCTATAGTTATTGTTTCTTGTTGATATTTGAATTTAAATGATGAGATAGCAAAGAACAATTCCAGGGAAAAATTGTAATACATAATCTTACAACACAAACATAAAATACTTTCATTTTGTGTCTTAGCCTGTAGCCCTTGTTTACACGCTTTATAAGCTTTTGTTTGTTTAGGATTGCTGAAATCATTGCGTGCATGTCATTTTGGTTTTGGTAGTCTTTGACTAAAAGCTGCATTATCAAAATAGTGGTTTACCCAAAACAGACATGGTAAGAAGTCAAGAGCGTAACAAGAAAAACGGGCACATGCTGAGACTGGGAAGAGAGTGCTGATAGGGACAAAAACATTAAAGGATTTGGAAGAAGTCAATACTTATGAAATTGACAATTATATTTTTATTCTTTAACATTTGGCATATACATGAGAATATACATGAAATATACGTAAGTTTAAAGCATGAGTATGGTGAATGCCTGGAGCCTACCACCCAACTTAGGATATTGAACAAATATCCCTAACTGCATTTATCTATGTGTGCCACTCCATACTACCCTACTGCATACCCCCAAAGAAACCCACTCCCCTCAATTTTGTGTTATTTCTTTGCTTTTACTCCTATGTCAGAAGTTGAGATAATGAGTAATCCAACTTCAGGCATAAAACTTAAATTTGTAAAGCCAAGCCCACAGAGAACCCAACAGCTTATAAAACTATCAAAATTCCAAAGAAAAAACAAAGAAAACATAGAATAGTGTAAACAAAAACAAAATACAAAGAAACCAGAGTCATTACAAATATAAAAGATAAAATGAAATGAATGACAAAACTAAACTTATTTAACAGTAGAAACGAGTGAACTCAAATACCGAAAAAAATAAAACCCTCAGAGTGAACTTAAAAACAGACATCTAGTAATGTGTCACCTAAAGGAGGCATAGCTAAAATGAAGTAACTCAAAACTTCAAAAAGAAATGATGACCAAAAGTTTGTCAGATAAATATTAAGTAAAAATATGAAATAGTCAAGAGCACTATTGAAAACGAGGGGTTCAGTCTTCAATGAGGATATTAAAATAATCAGATTTTACAAATCAAATAACAGAGTTTTGAAGTATAAAAAGCAAATGAGTATCTTCGCAAATAGAAGTGAAAATTGGTGGTAGCACAGTAGTTGTGGTAGATAATATACCTCCCAGTTTCTGATAGATCATGCATATAAAAGAAAATGCAGCATATGAGTGATACTTGATGCTTATTTTCAAAGATATATATCAAATCTAGGCCAGGTGTGGTGGCTCACGCCTGTAGTCCCAGGTGGGAGGCTGAGGCGGGGGATCCCTTGAGGTTGGGAGTTCGAGGTCAGCCTGGCTAACATGGTGAAACCCCATCTCTACTAAAAATAGAAAAATTAGATGGGTGTGGTGGCGGGCGCCTGTAATCCCAGCTGCTCAGGAGGCTGAAGCAGGAGAATTGCTTGAACCCAGGAAGTGGAGGTTGCAGTGAGCCGAGATCATGTCACTGCACTCTAGCCTAGGCAACGGAGTGGGACTCCATCAAAAAAAAAAAAAAAAAAAAAAAGAAAAAGAAAAAGAAAAAATATGTATGTAATAGCAGCCATGAAAATTAAAACAAAAAACAATCAGAATGTTATTGCTTGAGAAGAAATTAGGTAGATCTTTCAAACTTCTATATGCTATAATATTTAAGGTAGAAGTACTGATGAAGTCCAGAAGGTTATGAGACATTGTCTGCAGAAGATAAACCACAGGAAAGTATTTTTCCCATTACCTTCCTGTTCTTTGTCATGCCTACTGTGAATCTGAACTGGTTGCAGAGGGCAACAGACAATCCCAGAATATCTCTGCTGCCTTCAGCATAACCAGTTGTCTGGCTCACCTCCCTGCCACTCTCATCTTGCATACCGCGAATTGGAGGAACTGTTGTGTCACAAGCTTAGATTCACCAATGAATAAGGGGCCAGAGACCATTTGAAATGACATCGTTTTAGTTCTCCACATTATGAAACTGATCCAAAGCAGGGATCCAGTCACAGGGCCAGAGCCTGGAATATGTGTGTGTTGCTCAGCTTTTTAGATCCCTTTCCTGGTGCTTTGACAAATTCTAAGCCTCTAGTGATGGTGCAGAATCAATCACAGCAACCTCTGTGATTAGGTTACTAATCAGTTGATCTTGGATTAATAACCAAAACCGCTGCTGGTCTGCAAACTAGGAGAAGTCTTTGAGACAGGCATGGGATTCCTGTCTAACAAGTGTTTTCTTGTTTAAAAATAATAAATCTACTTTTGTTTAACTGACAGGTGGCCTAGAATTGCTACTTTCAATTTTAGAAAATCCATAAGTGGCTGTCTTAGTCCATTTGGCTCCTATCACAAAATATCATAAACTGGAAAGTTTATAAAGAACAGATATTTATTTCTCACCCTTCTGGAGGCAGGAAAGTCCAAAATCAAATTGCTGGCAGATTTAGTGTCTGTCAAGGGTCCACTTTCTGGTTCAGCAAGATGACAAGGTAATGCCTTCTTGCTGTTACCTGGCACGGCAAGGGAGGTCTCTGGAAACTGTTTTCTGTGAGCACTAATCCCATTCATGAGGGATAAACCTTCAAGGCCTCATCACTTACCAAAGGGCTCACCTCCTAATATCATCTCATTGGTGATTAGGTTTTCAACATATAAATTTTGGGAGGACACCAACATTCAGACCATGGCCGTGGAAAAGCAAAGCTAGGTTTTGGACTTTGAACCGATGCTATAAATAGAATGAGACTCTTGGAAACCTTGGTAGGAAGCGAATGTATGTTGTATTTGGGAGAAGCCTAAATCACTGGGCCAGAGTGTGGATGATGGTGAGCAGAACTGCACTGTGACTCTCCAAAACCCTGCTCCCTGGTGTGCACACCTTGTATAGTCTCCTCTCAAGTATGGGTGGGGCTGATGAAGATATGGGATGTGACACTGTGATTAGGTTACTAATCAGTCGATTTTAGATTAATAAATGAGATTATTCTAGGTGGACCTTTCCTAATCAGGTGAGTCCTTAAAAGATATGGCACTGGGCACTTTCTGAAGTCAGAGAGAGTCAAACAGTAGAGATAGTCTCTTGCTGGCCAAAAGAAATAAAGTTGGTATGAGTCCTACAACCACAAAGAACAGAATTCTGCCAAGAATCTGAATGAGCTGTGGGAAGGACCCTGAGTTCCAAGCACAGGGAATGGATACGTCGATGACAGCCTCTCAAGACTGGAGCTGAAAAGCTGGCTGAGCTCTGCCTGGCCTGACCTACGGGACTGAGATAATAAGTGAGAGTTATTTTAAGGGGCTATTGGTGGAAATTTGCTGTGCAGCAACAGCAAATGAATGGAAGAAGAATGAGAAATGGCAGAGTTTTTGTTTCTTTTTAAAAAGTAAATGTATTTTTAGTTTTTTTGGGGCCCACAGTTGTATTTTATTTCCAATTTCCTTTTCCCTCCTCCCTACCATCCTTCCTTCTCTTCCTGCTTCTCTCCTTCCCGCTACACATTTTACTTTGAAGCTTCTATTTGCAAAAGTTGTCAGAACCAAAATGAAGCCACTAATGTTAAGAAAATCCTGACAAATAGAGTTGAGGAAGGTCATGAAGACAGGGCTCTCACACCTGTATGCCTGACAGCAAAAAAGATCCACAAAACCCACAGCCGTGCACAAAGGCCATCATAAGCTTACAAAATAAGTACTCTGAAAGGTCATTTTTCTAGCAACTGCCTGTCTAACCTCAGACTGGCATCACCCATGCTATTGATCTTTTGATCTTTGCAGCCAAGGATAATTATTTTAAAATAATTATGTAATTCTTCTCATTTTCTTCTTTAAAAATACTCATCTGCCTTCATCTCCTTAAATACACACATAATTTACTGTGGCATGCATTCTCCCATTGCAACAGTCTATTTCCAAACAAATACCTTTTCTTTTAGAGAGCCTCTCTCTGTTTGTTATTTAAGTTGGCATCTTCCCATTCAGACTTGATCCATGTATCTGTCTGTCAGGATATATGACTGTATCATAGTCAGATACCTGTGTCATCAGTGCAGTGGAAAGGGCACTGGGTTACAAGTCAGTCACAGAGTGTTCCTCCCTTAGTTAACCCAGGGATTTGAGCAGCACATATATAACTTATTTGCAAGTGAAGCCAGATGTCTGGAGGCCCTGTTTACACAAATGCTCTATGATTCAGTGAATGCCGACATCTGTATGTGAAAGGGGGAGACCGGTGACACTGTCTTGGGGTTGCTGTGGAGGATGGTATAAATGGCTGCAGTCAATTTGTCTGGAACTTGCAGCCACAGCCCCTGGAACCAACTCATGATGTTCCTAAATCACATCACAGGCTCACTGCAGATCCTTATGGAAGCTCTGAGGATAGAGCGTTCATCCTTCACAATCTCCGATTTACCTTTCCTGTGGCACTGTTCCACTTCCTTACCAATAACATGGAGGAAATCTAAAATAATAAGTGTCAGAAAAATGAGGAAGAACTCCATGTGAGAGTAATTGTCTCTTGTGATCATCTCCTTTGGGGAGATTAGAATTAGCCTCTAGCAATTCTACCAGTGTGCAATCAGCATTTCTTTTTTTAAGTTCTAGGGATTAAAAGATGCAAAAATCAGACCCTCAGTAGCTTACATTCTATTTGGATAAGGTGCATATCTGACCATAAACAACTGTAAATAAATCAGATTTTAAAACCGTAAGACAAATATAAGCAATATATTATAGGGGTTCAGAAGAGGGAGATTTTAGGGTTGAGAATTCACAGTGTTTTTAAACCTGTCACCAGCTTGTGGATGTGAAAAAATTGAGAGTTGTTGGAGGAGGGGAGATAATTTTGGAGACAGCTATGGACAAAGTCACTATTCCTTAGCTATGGAAGCCTTTTTTTTTTTTTTTTTTTTTTTTTTTTTTGACAAGGTCTCACTCTGTTACCCAGGCTGGAGTGTAGTGGTGCCATCATAGTTCACTATAGCCTTGACCTCCCACGCCCAAGCGATCCTTCCACTTCAGCCTCTCTAGGAGCTGGGACTACAGGCATGTGCCACCTCGCCCAGCTAATTTAAAAAGTTTTTTTTTGTAGAGATGGGGTTTCACAATGTTACCCAGGCTAGTCTCAAAGCCCTTGGCTCAAGCAATCTACCTGCTTTGGCTTCCCAAAGTGCTGGGATTATAGGTGTGAGCCATTGCACCTGGCCTCATTTCCTAGCTATGGGAAGGTTGAGAGTTTTTGGAAGTAGATGCTCAGTGCCACAAAGAAAATTAGCACTGAGACAATGGATGTTTTAGAAATGCAATTTTTACTTCCTGGACTGCAGGAAGGGTACTTTTACTAGCCACCTTGCCACGAAAGTACAATGAACAAAGGAATTGTGGGAAATAGAAAAGTTCCTTTTTAAAGTTTTCTTTCTTGTTAAAGAATAAGTGTGCTACTAGCTTTGTTACGCCCTATCCTATGTAGCTGTTAGACATACCGTGCTTACAGGCACATAGTACATTCTATGTACTGTAACCAAGATATCTGGGCTGGATGTGCTCACAGGCATGTCCCAGCTCTCCATTGCTTTTACCTGTTTAGAAAAATTTTAAGTTGTGAGCCAATCAGGTTTTAGTTTAGATTGCAATGTCTGGCTCCAGCCAATGGAGATAAGATACAGCAGTAAGGACAACCCCAAATGTGTAAGGGATAAATTTGTGTGTTTTCCTTTGTTCATTGTACTTTCATGGCAAGATGGCTAGTGAGAGTACCTTTCCTGCAGTCCAGGAAATAAAAATTGCATTGCTGAAAGATCCTTCGTTTTAGTGCTAATTTTTTTTTTTTTTTTTTTTTTTTTTTTTTTTTTTTTTTTTTTTTTTTTTTTTTTTTTTTTTTTTTTTTTTTTTTTTTTTTTTTTTTTTTTTTTTTTTTTTTTTTTTTTTTTTTTTTTTTTTTTTTTTTTTTTTTTTTTTTTTTTTTGCGGCGCCAAGCATCTACTTCCAACAGGAGTAGTGCTTTCTCCTTCAAGCTATGAGCTTGATGTGTGCCCCACAGTTTGAGGGAATAGTTAATTAGTGTCTGGTTTACCCTGAGAAGTATGCAGGGGCAGAAACTGAGGTAGGCTAGCTTCCCTGTCACTGCAGAAAAGAAGAAATTATGTAAGTATGACCTGCATTACTGATTGGTTGAGACAAAGCCTTATTGATGGACCAGATGTGGTTGCACAAGGGGGTACAGTGTTTTTTTTTTTTTTTTTTATATTGTGTTCAAGGGAGCTATCTAGAAGAGATACCTGATCTTGAAGAAAAAATGTGGAAGTGCTAAATGTTTAGGGCTAGAGAAGTGGTTCTCAATTGGTTTTGGTCTTAGGACATCTATACATTTAAAAATAACTGCAGACTGTAAAGGATTTTTGTTTAGATGAGTCATAGCTATTAATTCTCACCGTATTAAAATTAAACTAAAAACGTTAAAGGTTCACTTTTAATTTATGTAAAATAGCAATAGATTCATTAAATGTTAGCATAAATAACATTTATAAATGAAAAATAACTAATCTCCCAAAATAAAAGTAATATTCCTAGAAGAAGGAGTACTGGTGTTGCTCTATGCTTTTGCAAATCTCTGTGTGGTCTGGTGTGGCAGAAGACTGCTGGATTCCGCTTCTGCCTTCAGTCTGTTGCAATATATTGTCTTGGTTGAAGAACAGGAAGAAAGTTCACCCTCACAGAGATATGTTGTTAGAAAAGAGAAGAGTATTTGAATGATCTTTTCAGATAATTCTGAATATATCCCATAACCTCTGGAAAACATCACTGCACACTTGTGAGAGAAAGAAAGTGATAAAGTCAGATGTTATTTTACTATGTTTATGAAAATGTTTTTGACTCTTTCATCATGTCTATTCAGGAAAACATTAGGATGTGTTAGACGTAAGTAGCATTGGCACTAAACCCAATTAGTGTACCTTTTATTAACTCTATTTTTGAAGCTTGTCTCCAATCACCATCATCTTTTGTCTTGGGGAAGGGGATGATGATTGGAGACAAGGTTGAAAAGATAGAACTGGGTGATATTGAATGAGTTTGGGCCATTCGTGCTCAGTTTGCTAGGCAGCGAGGACTAATGGGAGCCGTGTGAGTGCAATCTGCTTTCGGTAAAGTGGCTTTTTTCCTTTCCACGGAGAGTAGAGGCCATTCATAACAGAGGGTCTCACACGCAGCATGTTCAACAAAATTTAATCTTTTTCTCCAGGAGTATTTCTGAGCCTTTTGGCTCTACATAAAATCTGTCTTTCTGCCCTGCCTTCAGATATCCAGACTTACTCTCTCCAATTCTGTCCATGGCAAACCTTGCTTCTGCAGGGCGTCCAAAATGCTGTCAGAAGGAAAGTCCACCACTCTGTGTTGCATTAAACGCTGGGGAAGGCAGCCTCTCCTCACATTCCCACAGCGTTTCCTTTTCCTTTTCATTTCAAGTCTGTGAATATGCTTTCAACCTGCCTACCGTTTCTTTACCTGCAGTCACGTCCCAAACTTCAGGAGTCTGGCGCATGTGGAAGCCTCATTAGAGCTGCTTCAGGGACCATCAGATCAGAGACAATAAACAGGCCCAGAGGCAAGCCAATTAGAGGCTTGTTAGAGAGTCAGGGCAGAGTGTGGACCTTGCTTCTCTCAATATCACTCTTGAAGAGAGATGCCTGGTTATCCCTGGCCATGGTCAACAAGACTTAAGGAATAAGCCATCCTGCCTCATTTGCAGAGAAGGGCTCATGTAACAAGTGCTGCAGCTGAAAACGACCTGAAGCGCTCTGCTGATGCAGAAAAAGCTCTCTAATTAAGCCTGTTTATTAGCAAAGGAGTAGGTAGGCCGGATGGTGTGCTAATGTTTGCGCCAGGCACTATAGAAAATCATCTCATTTCATCCTAAGCGCAATCTAGGAGCTGGATTTTCTTATTCTCATATCGCAGATAAGAAGAGTAAAGCTCTGAGAGATTAAGTGACTTGTCCAAGCCACAGCATTAGTAAATGATAAAGCTGCATAATTGACACAGGTCTCTTTGGACCAAAGGCCCTCCTTCCTATCCTGCGATACTTCCTTTGCTTTTCAGGTGTCCACACATGGTCCAAAGGTACAATATCCCCCACTGGCTTGCTGTCAATAAGTGTAGTGTCCTTATTAAGAAGGAACTACCTAAAGAACAAGAAGATCAGGTCAAGGTTTTTCTTAAAATTTATTACTCTGCTTTGGGGGATGCCGCTTTTCATGTTTGTTTTTAAATTTGGAAAGTGGTAGAGGAAGAAACGCTGAGGTTGTTTATTTTTATAAATTAAGAAAATTGCTTTCTCCTTTCAGGAAAAAGAAATGTGTGTGTCGAAAAAATAATCCCTCCCTCCCTCCCTCCCTCCCTCCCTCCCTCCCTTCCTTCCTTCCTTCCTTCCTTCCTTCCTTCCTTCCTTCCTTCCTTCCTTCCTTCCTTCCTTCCTTCCTTCCTCCTTCCCTCCCTCCCTCTTTCCTTCCTTCCTTTTTCTTTCCTTCTTCCTTCCCTTTTTCTTTCTTTCTTTCTTTCAGATTTCTTTAAGATTTTTTGTATTAAAAATTTCAAAAATACAGAAAAGTACAGATAATAATATAATGAATATCTGTGTAGACACAAGTTCTCCTCTCTAGATTAAAAACAAGTTAGCCCTAAGAATACTTTTTCCATGTCCCTTCTACTTGTTCCACAGAAGAGAGGAATCATTTCATGACTATCGGTTTGAATGAAGATCTGATTTTAGCTCCTGCACTGGCAGACACTTAGTTTCTAATAAGATAAGCTCTTCCTGGCATTTCAATTTCTTTTTCTTCCATCCACTTACTTCCTTTTAATTCTGAAACATAGGAAAGCTCCTTGGTAGCCATCTTCATAGGACTGTTTCAAGAATTAATGAGCTGAGAGAGATGCCATCTTGAGCTGCTTTAGAGAAAAAAAAATTAATGCACAGCCCATTTCTCCTGCTACAATGTATTTTTAGAATGAGAAAATGCCTTATCATTCTCTCACCCGTACATGTTCTCAACAGACACCACTCCAGGATGTATTGAAGGATAGAGACGGGGGCATACTTTCTAATTGAATAATGATAATAAGAAAAGATTCAGGGCCATTCTTAAACATTAGAAAATATGAAGAATAATTAACTGATAATGGAAATAATGAAAATGATAAAACAGAACTAGTTATTTCCATTAGCAACCAGCAAGCAAATACAAGGCAATATAAAGTTATTCCCTGCGTCAGCACGCATTTGCGCCTTCATTCTTGGGCTTTGCAGAAAAATTTAGTAAGAGGAAAGGCATCCCTGCTCTGCCTTTATTACTGCATCACCCTGGGCAAGTTAGGTCTGCTTCTCAGCCTCACTTTCCCCAGGTGCGACGGGGGCAGAGTGAGGGGAGTCCCTCTCTTGGGTGCCGTGAGAATCAAATGGAATGACTCATGCACAGAGCTGCTCGTGCTTCATTGAACAGTGTTGGGTGAAGGGACACTGTGGATTCTGCAGCGGATTACCACAGTCTTAGCGGTTGTTGTGGATGAAATTACAAGTGGTCCTTCCACTAAGTTGCCCCATTCCCAGGAAGGCCACCCCATATGGGTTTCCAGAGCAGCTTGGCTCCCAGGACACAGGCCAGACAGGGAATGACTTTGCCCGGATTCCCCCTCCAGCAAGCCTTGTTGTCCCAGCTGTGGGGAGTGTGGTTAGCAGTCACCCTTCAGCTGTCAGCTCTCGCAGGGTCTGCTCAGCTACCTGGACCTGCCTTGTCTGAGACCCCCCCTTCTGCGTGCCACCTGCATCAGGTGACTCAATGACATGAGGGTCATTTTGGCCCAACGTGGGACTATTCTGATGGGCACCAGAGGCTCTGGAACTCCCCATGGGTTTGTGGAGGCCGTATTGGATCTTCACTAAATGCTGTCTTAGTGACAGAAGCCAATGGAGGCCTTTGAAACTATTGTCCCTGGTTAAGAAAGTAAATTAAAACAGTGTCTCCTGATGTTGGGTGGTGGGAGGATGGAGGAGATGAGTGTCAATTTCAAGGATGTAACGGATGCCAGTGTGGGCGATCCTCACCATATCTCTGTTCAATTCATAGTCTGGCCCCGCAGAAGCTAGATGGCCCCTACAAGCTCAACAGAGTAGTACCCCAATTCAAGCTGCCATTCTGAACATGGCACCTCCACTGGAGCACGTTAATACAGTCTCAGGTACTTCATCTGTGGCTATTATGTGGCCAATGTATTTATTTTTGTACCACTTATAAAAGACAATCTAATTTCAAACCTAATGCAATGGACCCCTATGTATATGGTATATTATATATGTATCTGTATGCATATTTACAGTTTGTGCCATGATTGTGTTCACTCTCCTGCCCCCTGCAATATAGACCTTGTTCATATGGATGTCTAGTCTGTGAAAAAGTTGATGTCAACCAGTCTGGATGAGCAGGAGGTGGCTGACATGCTGGAGGGCTTTGAAAGATACATGTGCTCCAGACAGTGGGAGAGAAATCTTCTGAGATTGAGGGGTGGTCATATCGATTCCATTTGTAGGTGCCTGAGGCTCGCAGGCACTTTGGGATATCCCCTCTAGACTAGAAGATAAATAATTAAATCTTGCATTTCTTATCAAGAAACAGTGAGCAGAACACTGGGTGAGTCTCTTTGTGTCTTAAAGGCAGCACAATCCATACCACACTGGGTGATACAAAGGTGTCAGCTTTGTGTATAAAGCCCAGGGCAGAAACGAGCTCTGTCGCAGGTCCAGGCTGTGATCAAGCATCCCTGACGACAGGTCCGTCTATGTATCAGGGATGGAAAAAGATACTGTGTGGAGTCTGTGGCAAGCCTCAGAGAGAGAATCACAATGCAGGCCCTCAGAGTTCTGGAACGTGGTTACACCATCTGCCAAAGAGAATCACACACCTTTCTGAAGAACAACTCCTCGCCTGCTGCGAGGCCCTAGAGACGGATAATTGACTCTGACCGTGGACACCAAATGACCATGTGGCCAGAATCGCTTGTCAGGAGCTGGACCTTACCAGGCCCATGAAGTCATAAGGGGGAGTGAGTCCAGCATCAATAAATTATAAGATGATATGGTCCACTTGGGATCGAGCATGAGCAGGACCACTGGGCAGAGGCAAGCTGCGTGCACAGGTACCTTGGCTCCCACAGCATCCATCGCTGTGTTCTAGCACCTCTCCCTTAGCTCATGTCTGTGATTCTTGGGATATTAGTCCTATTGTTAACTGAAAAATTACAAGATCTATACATTTGGAAAGGAGACTATTTCTTTTTCTTTTTTTTGAGACAAGAGTCTTGCTCTGTCACCCAGGCTGGAGTACAGTGGCACAATCTTGGCTCACCACAACCTCCACCTTCTGGGTTCAAGCCATTCTCCTGCCTCAGCCTCCCCGAGTGTCTGGGATTACAGGCACGCACCACCACACCTGGCTAATTTTTGTGTTTTTAGTAGAGAAGGTGTTCCACCATGTTGGCCAGGCTGGTCTCGAACTCCTGACCTCAGGTGATCTGCCCGCCTTGGCTTCTCAAAGTGCTGGAATTGCAGGCATGACCCACCATGCCCAGCCTGGGAGACTATTTCTTATAAAGGGTTACAGACTGCAAAGTGGCCATTTTGACAGACTGGGAAGGATATCTCCAGCTGAAGCCGGAAATAGGCACTTTGAGGGATTAGAGGATGGAACAGGAGTTTATGCTGAACAGGTAGGCAAAACACACATATTCAACAGGTTATAGGAGGAGCTATGAATATTCACAAATGGAGCCCTTATGCATGTGTATTGAACAAACGTGTGTTACATGCTGTGTGTCCTATGTTTACATTGGGGCGGAGAGTTATAATACATTTAAATGTATTATAATTAAGACTTGGACGTCAAAAGTAAAGCAAGAATGTGAAGTAATTGAAGTGTGTAGCCTCTATAATAAACTGGCAGAACTAGCCTGTGGTCTGTTATTTCTTTTTTTTTTTTTTTAAGAATTTTTATTGTTATATTTTATAAGTTCTGGGATACATGTGCAGAACACACAGGTTTGTTACATAGAAATACACATGCCAGGGTGGTTTGCCGCACGCATTAACCCATCATCTATATTGGGTATTTCTCCTAATGCTATCCTTCTCCTAGCTCCCCACCCACTCCCCAACAGGCCCCAGTGTGTGATATTCCCCTCCCTGTGTCCATGTGTTCTCATTGTTCAGCTCCCACTTATGAGTGAGAACATGCGGTGTTTGGTTTTCTGTTCCTATGTTAGTTTGCTGGAACGAGGGTTTCCAACTTTATCCATGTCCCTGCAAAGGACACGAACTCATCCCTTTTATGGCTGCATAGTATTCCATGGTACATATGTGCCACATTTCCTTTATACAATCTGTCATTGATGGACATTTGGGTTGATTCCAAGTCTTTGCTATTGTGAACAGTGCTGCAATAAACATACATGTGCATGTGTCTTTATAGTGGAATGATTTATAATCCTTTGGGTATATACCCAGTAATGGGATTGCTGAGTCAAATGGTATTTCTGGTTCTAGATCCTTGAGGAATCATCACACTGTCTTCCACAATGGTTGAACTAATCTACACTCCCACCAACAGTGTCAAAGCGTTCCTATTTCTCCACAGCCTCTCCAGCATCTGTTGTTTCCTTTTTAATGATCGCCATTCTAACTGGAGTGAGGTGGTATCTCAGTGTGGTTTTGATTTGCATTTCTTTAATGACCAGCGATGATGAGTTTTTTTTCATATGTTTGTTGGCTGTATAAATGTCTTCTTTGAGAAGTGTCTGTTCATATCCTTTGCTCCCTTTTTGATGTGGTTGCTTGTTTTTTTCTTGTAAATTTGTTTAAGTTCCATATAGATTCTGGATATTAGCCCTTTGTCAGAAGGATAGATTACAAAAATGTTCTGTAGGTTGCCTGTTCACTCTGATGATAGTTTCTTTTGCTCTGCAGATGCTCTTTCATTTAATTAGATCCAATTTGTCAATTTTGGCTTTTGTTGACGTTGTTTTTGGTGTTTTAGTCATGAAGTCTTTGCCCATGCCTATGTGCTGAATGGTATTGCCTAGGTTTTCTTCTAGGATTTTTATGGTTTTGTGTTTTCTTAAATCCATCTTGAGTTAATTTTTGAATAAGGTGTCAGGAGGGGGTTCAGTTTCAGTTTTCTGCATATGGCTAGCCCGTTCTCCCAGCACCATTTATTAAATAGGGAACCCTTTCCCCATTGCTTGTTTTTGTCAGGTTTGTCAAAGATCAGATAGTTGTAGATGTGTGGCATTATTTCTGAGGCCTCTGTTCTGTTCCATTGGTCTATATATCTGTTTTGGTACCAGTACCATGCTGTTTTGCTTACTGTAGCCTTGTAGTATAGTTTGAAGTCAGGTAGTGTGATGCCTCCAGCTTTCTTCTTTTTGCTGAGGATTATCTTGACTATACAGGCTCATTTTTGGTTCCATAAGAAATTTAAAGTAGTATTTTCTAATTCTGTGAAAAAAGTCAATTGTAGCTTGATGGGAATAGCATTGGATCTATAAATTACTTTGGATAGTATGGCCATTTTCACAATTTTGATTCTTCCTATCCGTGAGCATTCTGGTATGTCTTTATAGCCATGTGAAAATGTACTAATACAGAAGGAATTTGTTCTGCTGTGTCGTCTACTGGCACCAAGTATTTCCTCTCCTTTCCGATGCCCTCCTTTTTCTTTCTGTTTAAATGTTCTATTGTGTGTTTGTGCCATGTGTTAAAACTGTGAGCTGGCCTGAGGCAATTCTGGAAGCCCACAGTATATAAATCATTAAATAAATAAAGATAAGCCATCTTTTTTCCTCCTACTTCCTAAATAGAAAATAGCCAGAATGGTTTATTTTAGAGATAAGGAGACTGAAAGATTTAGAGAAAAGAGAAGTGAAAAAATTAGAGATAATTGCTAGGCCTTCTGCAGGACAATCTCATTGTTTACAGTGTCCATAGGCGCTTGGCACTAAAAAAGAGGCATTCAAAGCACCCAACCATTGCCAGTGTTGCCTCTGGGACAAAGAAGAACTATTTCCATCTGACACAAAAGAGGTCCCTTGTCTGGTCTTCTGTTTTATTTTTATTCTTTTTAGATCAGTTGTGCAAAAGACATGTCAGTACATACTTTGTATTTACCTCACTGTCTTTGATAGCGAAGTCTCTGAAAAATAAGTATTTTTTGGCTATTTTTCCTCTTTGGCAGCAATCATAGTTATATTGATACATTGATTTCCTCTGGTGAGTTTCTTTTTTAGGTATATAATTTTTAAAAGAAATGATAATTTGTCTTTCTTTCTCTTCCTGAGATGGTTCACATATTTGTATGGATAACTGGTGATTGGGAGACATTGGTTCAGGCTGTTTCCATGTGTGGGCAGGGTCCTCCATCCCAGAGTCTCCCTGTTCTGTTCCAAAGTCACAGAATTTACCATAAGCCTAGGTAACCTTCTTTTTCACAACCAGGTATGGGGCTGAGGGAGGAAAATTTCTAGTTCTCTGCATTTGTGCTCAGAGTCGTTCCAGGAACCTGAAGGCAGTCCTCCAAAGATGCAGTGAACATTTGAGTAGTTGGGAGCAAAGTACATGGAGGCAGGAGGGGCGAGGGACACACAAAGGCAGAAAAAGGGGTCAAGGGGACCTGGGTAGAAGGCTGACATTACCCATCACAGTCCACCCCTTTTACTGTCATGTCCACCACTCACATATCAACAATAAGTTCATTCAATCCCATCACAAATTCTCTAAGATAGCATTGGGACACAATTTCTGTAGAAACCTTTACAAGCAAAGGATTAGTAAGTGCATTCATTTGCTAGGGCTACCGTAACAAAATACCACAGCTTGGGGGGCTTCAACAACAGAAATGTCTCTTATCACAGTTCTGGAGGCTAAGTCAATGATCAGTGCATTGCAAGGATGGCTCTTCTGTGGCCTCTCTCACCGGCTTGCCCATGGCTGTCTTCGTGCTGTGTTTTCATGTGGTTTTTCCTCTATGTGTGTGCATCCCTGGAGGCTCTCTGTGGGTCCTAATCTCTCCTTTTTATAAGGACATCAGTCAGATTATCACCCATGCTAACACGTTCATTTTAACTTAATCACCCTTTTTATGTATGTGTGTATTTATTTTTTCTTATTTATTTTTTGAGATGGGAGTTTTGCTCTTGTGCCCAGGCTGGAGTGCAGTGGTGCAATCTCAGCTCACTGCAACCTCCACCTTCTTGTTTCAAGCAACTCTCCTGCCTCAGCCTCCCGAGAAGCTGGGATTACAGGCGCCCACCACCATGCTCAGCTGATTTTTGTGTTTTTAGTAGAGACGGGGTTTCACCATATTGGCCAGCCTGGTCTCTAACTCCTAACCTTGTGATCTGCCCGCTTTGGCCTCCCAAAGTACTGGGATTACAGGCGTGAGCCACCACACCTGGCCAAAAATTTATTTCTTAACAACCATATTAACTGGAAAATAAAATTTTTTTGGTAGAGACAGGGTTTTGCTATGTTGCCCAGGTTGGTCTTGGACTCCTCGGCTCAAGTGATCCTCCCGTCTCAGCCTCCTGCAGTGCTTACAAGTGTGAGCCACTGCACTCGGCCACCCCTTTAAAGGCCCTATACCCCAACCCAGTCCAATTCTGAGGCACTGGGGGTTAGGAATTTGAGGGGACAGAAGTCAGCCCACAACAGTGAGAGAAGCTGCTACAGTTGTCCACGGTGTTGTGACTGATATGAACCATTTCCTTTCCATCTCAATGGTGGGTGATAGGATTTGAACTAGACCAGCTGACTGCATGCAAGACTTTGCTGATATATTTCTTCCTTTTATCTCATTCAGAAGAGCTCAACTTCCATTAAAAGATTTTCTAACTCATCTTTGAGACATTCCTGTAAGTTTTGGGCCAATTTCTCTTCCCTCCCTAATTTTAATTTATGAATCCTGTGCTGCATTTCTTTCTGGATTTGGCACTTTGCCTGGTCTCATGGTTTCTGTCATTGTAGATTAATATTTCATTGGGGCTCTATTCTTGAGTCTCGGCTTTGACTTTGCCTTGGATACCATCTTTGGTTCTCTCCTGGCTCCGCTTTGCACTGCCCTTAGCCTAGCTTAGTTCTAAGTCCAGCCCCTTTCCAGAACTTCTGCCAGGATCACCTCCCACAGCTCTCACATATAGCAGAGGGGTTTGAACAGTGTCACCATTGTTTTACTCTCATTTTGCTATGAAATGGAATCAGAGAAGCTAATTCACATTAAGCATTCAGTGACTGGGAAAGGCACAGAATATAATCGACACCATGGAGATTTACCTTTCCACAGTGGCAAATACTTTAAATCAAAGCAATAATTTCAGACTGCCTAAGTAACTAATGGAGGGTACCTGTTAGTGCAACATGGTTATGTCCTTCCAGACTTGGTTACAACTGAAATGGCTTTATGTTTTTATATATGACTCCCCTTAATTTAAAAACTGCTTTCTTTTCCATAATTGTAATGGAAAGTTTTCAGCCATCAGTTCAGAATTCTAACAACTAGGTCATACCAAAGAATTGAGCCACTCTGATACCCTTTAGTCACATGAAATTAGAATATGGTGGATGAGGCTGGGGACGGTGGCTCATGCCTGTAATCCTAGCACTTTGGGAGGCCAACGTGGGTGGATCACCTGAGATCAGGAGTTTGAGACCAGCCTAGCCAATGTGGTGAAACACTGTCCCTACTAAAAATACAAAAATTAGCCGGGCCTCGTGGCAGGTGACTATAATCCCAGCTACTCAGGAGGCTGAGGCAGGAGAATTGCTTGAACCTGGGAGGTAGAGGTTGCAGTGAGCTGAGTTCACACCACTGCACTCCAGCCTGGGTGATGAGCGAAAGTCTATCTCAAAAAAAATGAATAAATAAAAATAAAAAATAAAGAATGTGGTGAATGTTTATTTACTGACTTGGGTTAATGGCTATTTTTCTTTTGGTAGGGAGACTGCTGGAGTGTGTATATGCAGGTGTGGATGGAGGTGCATATTTATGTGGCAAGAAAGTGAAGAGAGTGCTAGAAGCTGGGTGATAATACTTGGCCAATACTGCCATACCTCAGAACGTGTTCATATCGATTCACCTGCTGCTGTATCCCCTGGGCTCTTGAGTGGCCAGGGCTATATAGACCCTGTCATCTGCTATTTCCCTAGCCCCTGGAACAAGATCAGAACTCAGTAAATGTGTGTAGATTTAATGAACTGGTGAGAATTGTAGAAATGTCATAGAGTTATATGGGCCCTAAATGATCATCTAGTTTATACCCCACATTTTGCACAGAGGAAAGTGCAGGCAATAGATTGTATGTATCCCACCGCAGCGTGTCGGTGGCAGACCAGAGATCAAAACTGGATTTTCTGACTCCAAGTTTATTGCATGCTGTGTTTTATTGCATTTCTGTGCTTTGGATCTGAAGAGTTTTAAAAAGGTAGTTTGCAAAACTGTTAATCAAAAACATACAATATAATACAGTTTTACTTTTGTTTAATCTTTGAAGCCTAAAATTTTGGGATTTTTAAGCCATTGAAAACAAGTGCAGCCAAGATGGCCGATTAGGAGCAGCTGAGGATTGCAGCTCCCAGTGAAAGCGTGGAGGGTGAGTGGACGCCACATTCCCAGACGGATTTTTATTGCCCACCGACCAGGAGATTCCCAGGGGGAGGAGCCCCACGGGTCGCCAGCGCACCTGGTTTGGCCGGCGCGGCTGTTTTCGCCGGCTCGGCTGTTTTCGCCGGCTC
>PVKV010022918.1:0-34379 GCA_004027835.1 Alouatta palliata | reverse complement strand
CACCATTTTCAATCACTACAAGCAAGAATCATAAATGGATGCTAAAAAGCCATTAAGTCAATGTTTAATGAGAAAAAAGAATATTTACATACACATCAAATTTTTCCACACAGAAAAATAAACAGCATTACACTGAGAAATCTGGTGGGCATCATCTTACTAATTAATCAAAGTTATTATCACCAACTGTGAGATAGATTGACATCATGTACCTCCTGTTGTGATAGAGAGAGAAGGATGCAAAATCATTTAAGTAACAGTTCTATAAAAAAAAATACTCTGAATTTTATCATTAAGGAATGACAAACTCCATTGGGTATGGTGGCTTATGCCTGTAATCCCAACACTTTGGGAGGCTGAGGTGGGTAGATCACCTGAGGTCAGGAGTCTTTAATCAGCCTGGCCAACATGGTGAAACACCATCTCTACTACAAATACAAAAAAAAAAAAAAAAAAAATTAGCCAGGTAGACTGGCAGGTACCTGTAATCTCAGCTACTCGGGAAGCTGAGATAGGCAAATCTCTTGAACCTGGGAGACAGAGGTTTCAGTGAGCCAAGACTGAGCCATTGCCCTCCAGCCTGGGTGGGTGACAGAGCAAAACTTCGTCTCAAAAAAAAAGAAACAACAAACGCATTCTACAAAACAAGAATTCTTTAAAATATCAGTGCAATGAAAGACAAAAACAAAACAAAGCAAACAACAGTAACAAATGCTGATAAACTACTTCAGACTGAAGGAAACTAAAGAAACATAAAAACTAAAAATGCAAAGCATGATAGTCTATTGAATTCCGAATCCAGAAAAAAATGTTATAAATAACATAATTGGGGCCATATATGAGAACCCACACTAATATCATACCGACGGGGAAAACTGAAAACCTTTCTTCTAAGATTTGGAACAAGACAAGATTGTTTGCTTTCACCAATTCTATTCAACACAATACTGGAAATTTTACCTAAAGCAATTAGAGAAGAAAAAGAAATAAAAATTATCCAAATTAGAAAGAAAAACTGTCACAAAGTTCTTTTTTGGAGATATATTTTAAAAAATCTAAAGACTATGTTAAAAAAAAAACTGTTAGAACTGATAAATGAATTTAAAAAGTTGCAAAATACAACATCAGCATACAGAAATCAGTAGTATTTCTCTATGACAACAGCAATCAAACTGAAAAAGAAATCAAAAAAGCAATGCCAGTTACAATTGCTAAAAAAAAATATTAATTAAATAATTAGGAATAAATTTAAGCAAAGAAATGAAAGACTTCAATAATAACTATAAAACAGTACAAGAAATTGAAGATGACACAAAATAATTGAAAGATAGTCTGTTTGTGGATTAAAATAATTAATATTGTTAAAATGTGCATCCTACCCAAATTGATCAACAGATTCAATACAATCCCTATCAAAATATCAATGAAATTCTTCACAGAAATAGAAAAAAATTCCTCAAATTCATATGAAACCACAAAAGGCCCCTAATAGCCAAATAAATCCTTACAAAACTGGAGATATTACACTACCTAACTTCAAAATATACTAGAAATCTATAGTAAACAAAGCAGCATGGCACTGGCATAAAAAACACATACATAGACCAATGACTAGAAAATCAAAAAGTAAATTCACAAATTAAAAGCCAACTCATTTTCAACAAAGGCACCAAAAATATATAAAACATTAGAGAAAGAATAGGCTCTTCAATAAATTGTGCAGGAAAAATTATATATCCATATGCAGAAGAAGAAAACTATATTCCTATCTCTCACCATATACAAAAATCAAATCAAAATGGATTAAAGACTTAAATTTAAGACATGCAATTATAAAACTACTAGAATGAAACATTGGAGAAATACTTCAGGATACTGACCTGGGCAAAGATTTTTTTTTTTTTTTTTTTTTTTTGTAAGACCTCAAAAGCACAGACAACAAAAGCACAAATAGAAAAGTGGAATTACATCAAACTAAAATACTTCTGCACAGCAATACTGACAAACTAAGAGACAACCCATAGAATGGGAGAAAATATTTGCAAACCATTCATTTGATAAGGGATTAATTACCAGAATATATAAGAAACTCAAACAACTCAGTAGCAAAAAACAATTCAATAAAAAAATAAGCACATTAGGTGCAGTGGTAGCTTCCTGTAAACCCAGCATTTTGGGAGGCCAGAACAGATACATCACTTGAGGTCAGGAGTTCAAGACCAGCATGCATAACTTAGCAAGACCCTGCCTTCACACACACACACACACACACACACACACACACACACACACACAATTTAAAAATTGCTGAGCATGGTGGCACATACCTATAGGCCTAACTACTCAAGAGGCTAAGGCAGGAGGATTGTTTGAGCCTAGGAGTTTTAGGCTGCAGTGAGCAATGATCATACCACTGACAGAGTGAGATATTGTCCCTAAAAAATGGAAGGGGCAAAAGATCTGAAGAGACTGGGCAAGGTGGCTCATGCTTGTAATCCTAGTGCTTTGGGAGGCTGAGGTGGGCAGATCACTTGAGCCAAGGAGTTCAAGACCAGCCTGGCCAACATGGTGAAGCCCCATCCCTACTAAAACTTCAAAAATTATCCAGGTGTGTGAGTGAAAGCCTATAATCCCAGCTACTCAAGAGACTGAGGTGGGAGAATCACTTGAACCCAGAAGGCAGAGGTTTCACTGAACCAAGATCATGCCATCGTGCCACTGCATTCCAGCCTGGGTGACAGAGTGAGACCAAGTCTCAAAAAAAAAAAATCTGAAGAGATATTTCTCAAAAGAAGATATACAAATGGCCAACAGGTATATGAAAAATGATGAATGTCCCTAATCATCAGGGAAATGAAAATCAAAACCACAATGAGATATTATCTCATCCTTTAACAAAAAGACAGAAAATAAGGATGAAAAGAATGGGAACACTCATATGCTGTTGGTGGAAATGTAAATTATCATAGCAACTATGAAAAATAGTATGAAGGTTTCTCAAAAACATAAAAATAGAACTACTATATAATCCAACAATCTAATTCTGGGGTTACAGGTCTAAAAGAATGCAAATAAGTACATTGAAGAGGTATCTGCACTCCCATCTTTATCTCAACACTATTCACAATAGCCAAGATACAGAATCAGCCTAAGTGACCATCAACAGATGAATGAATAAATAAAATGTGGCATGTATATAATGGAATATTATTCAGCTATAAAAATAAAATCCTGTCATTAGTAGCAACATAGATAGGACTGGAGGAAATTGTTTTAAGTGAAATAAACCATGCAAAAAAAAGATAAATATTGCATGTTCTTACCCATATGTGGTAGCTTAGAAATAAAAACAAATTTTAAAATTATGATCTAATGGAGATAGTGAGTGGAACTGTATTTACCAGAGGCTAAAAAGGGTAAGCAAAAAAAATACATGAAAACATCAATGGGTACAAAAATACAGTTAGGTAGAAGAAATAAGTTTTAATTTTCAATAGCACAATAGGGTGATCATTACACATTGTACGCATGGATCAAAATATCATATGTACCCCCATAAATATGTACAACTATTATATATTAATAAAACTAAAAAAGAACATAATTGAGACAACTAATGAAATTTCAATATGTATTAGATAGAAGTTTGGTCTGACATGTAAAGAGCCTGGATATAATTACTCCCATCCTCACAATAAGAAAAAAAGCTGAACAAATAAAAAAGCAACAACTCTTCTTAGATCCATCAAAGAATTAAGGACTTAGGGCAAGCCATTATACTTAAAATTGAGACAGATAAATAAAGAATATTACAGCTTGTGTTCCATCACCTCCCCAGTCGCCCTGACCTTGTTAGTAAGTCCTGCTATCTCTTCAGACCTCCTGCCTTGGTTGAGGTTTAGGCTTTTATCAGGTGTCCTTTGTTGCCAACTGTTAACAAGGGGACTTTTTCCATTTCAGTGAGTACTCATGGGGACTTCTAAGGGTATAGGTGCCAAGTCCCTCCCTTCTGAAATCCCTGCTGTTTTTATGTACAAAAGTTACAGTCTTTCTCAATGGAATATCACTAAAAGTGATTTGGAATAATAATGGCCAACCTAAGGATCATGTGATCTGCCAAAATTTGTTTTCCTCTGTGGACAATTATAAAGGCTAGAAGAAAAGATTAAATGGCCTATCTGGGCACAGTGGCTCACACCTGTAATCCCAGCAATTTGAGAGGCTGAGGCAGGCAGATCACTTGAGGTCAGGAGAGTAAGACCAGCCTGGCCAAAATGATGAAACTCTGTTTCTATTAAAAATACAAAAATAAGTAGGCTGACACCATCCTTTAGATCACCTAAATAAAAGAAAACCTGGATATTTCCCAAATACTCAAAAACTAGCCAATGAACTAGATACTTAGATTGCTGAAATATTTCCAAAAACTATAGACTGGGAAAAGATTCAACAGTGAGTAACTAAAAGATTCAACCTGAGTAACTAATCTATAAATACTGTAACAGATTAGACAGAGTCTATTTATGATATTCAGATTTAGATAAAATCACTAACAAACTTCCTCTCTGTTTTACTCTACTTTTGTTAATGGGTTAGAGGAAGAACTTAGCACCCTAACGAAACATAAGCAATTAAATTGGGCCACTACAGAAACCCTGACCTACTTAATTTGGCTGAACAAGTTTCCAAAATCAAAAAAAAATCAGACAAACAAAAATCTGCTAGAGTCATAGATTTTCAGATTCACACTGCAAAAGTTATGAACTATCAAATGCAGCAACTAGAATTAAACAAATCACAGAAAAAAATTTATACATCTAAACATTCTTAGCCACCCCCACAAAAAAACCATAAAGCCCTTGTCATTATTACAAGAAACGAGGTCACTGAAAAAATGAATGCCACAGTCTACAAAAATTTAAAATAAAATCACAGAAAAAAATGATATTTCAGAGAAAACCTAAGAAAGAAACTTTTTCTTTCTCTTCTAAGACAAAATGCAAGGGATTCTCTGATCAATAAAGAGAAATTGCCCTTTTCTTTTAGCCTACACTTTTAGTGAAATTAGAATAATCACTTAAAATGGAACAAAGAGAGACTTACTGACATGGGGGCCACATTTTCAGTAATAAAGTCAAATACACTTTCTGTTTCCTTTTTTCAGGGTAACAACAAAAATGCAAATGGTTGGAGTTTCAGATAAACCAATGGCACTTTACCAATCTCTCCCACCAGACTTTTAACCTGAAAAACTCTAGGACTCTCATCAATTTGTTAGTCCTTATTGGCTGAGATTTTTCTGGAAGCACACAAAACTTACATTTCTTTCTCCCTGCCCCCCACAAAAAGGAAATACATTTAACATAGAAAAAAACTACTGAAGAGGGAACCCTCCAAAAACTTACTGAATTCTCATTACCTATATTTTCAGTTCTTTAAAACAAGGAGAAAATACTTCCCAATGAAATATTTCAAGACCCACTAATCTCTATCCCTAAAAACTTATGGTGTAAATATGCCACTGACATTAGCCATGCTCCTTAAGCACAACCAATTAAAATACAAATCAATTAAACAAAAATATTTTCAAATATTAAATACCCTTTAAGCCAGGAAGCTATTCAAGAAATCAAATTAATTATTCAGGATTACTTCAAACAGGGGATAATCATTCCATGTACTAACCTATTTAATACTCCATCCTAGTGTTATAAAAATCTAATAACTGGGGAGAGACATTTGCCTAAGACTAAAGAGCCATCATAACATTGTTATACCCCATCATCATGTTGTACCAAACCCACATTCCTCAGCAAAATCACCAGATAGGTTTTCACTGTGATTGATGTCTGCAGTGTTTTCTTTAGCATTCTAGTTGATCCAGATGGCCAATCTTTTTGCCTCATGTGAGGTGGACAACAATATACCTTTACAGTAATGTTCCAACGGTATACTGAAAGTCTTAAGTATTTCTCTTAAGTCTTAAAAGAAAACATAGAAAACTTGGAATTTTCTTTGTATTCTGTTCTCATCTAATTTGTCGATGACTTACTACTTTGTTCCTCCATCCTAAAGGCTTCATACAGGACAGCCTTTACCTGCTAAAGAAATTACCCACCAAAAGCCACACAGTTTCAGAAGAGAAGCTATAACTGTATTCCACATAGGTAAAATATCCAAAACAATTTTGGATTTTCCTGGCCCCACCAAAAAAGAAAGACAATTCTGTGGGATCCTGGGATTAGCAGGATACTATAGACAATGGATTCTAAGTTTCTCTGCCATGGTTCAGGCTCTATGTTTTTTTTTAAGCCTGACCCATCCCAAATCTCTACAATGGCGAGAAGATGCCACCTCCTCTTTTGAGAATAATAAGGAGAGTCTTCTTTAGCCCCCTATATTAGGACATCCTAACTATAACATTCCCTTTTCCCCTTTTTGTTCATGAACAAATGGAAATGTCTTAGAAGTTCTTATACAAAAGCATGGTGACCATCAGAGACCCCTCAGATATTACAGCCAACAGTTAGACCCTGGGTCTAGATAACTCCCACCCTGTATGCAGGCCATCACATTCAATGCAATTTTATTAAAGGCAATTAGTAATTAATTATGGGCTTTCCATTAATGGTTTATGTCCTTCACTCTATTGAGGGCTTACTGAACTCTTATCATACCCACTATCTCTCTTCTAGCAGTCTCACTTCTTATGAGAACCTATTATTATCAACCTCTAATGTAACTAATGCTCCCTGCAACTCTTTAAGTCCTGCCACCTCACATCCACTTTTTTCTAGCAAAACACCACATGACTATATAACCCTAACTGATACCTTACTTACCCCCAGAAAGGACCTACAGGAAACCCCCATTCCAAGTGTAAAACTTGTCTGATTTACTGATGGATCTTACCTTTGAAATAACTCAGGGAAACATCATGATGTCTACACTGTTGTCTCACTGTCTGAAATCACTGAAAGTCATCCCTTCCCCGAGGCCATTTCTGCTGAATAGGCAGAACTTTTTACTGTCTGCCAACATGCATGCTAACAATAACACTGCAAATATCTCTACTGATAGCCACTATGCTTTGGGGCAGTACATGATTTTTATATGCTCTGGAAACAGAGTTTTCTAACCTTTGACCAAAAATTAAAAGAAACAATGAGTGTAACTCATAACTATTCAAAGCTATCCAAAAATTTGTCTTTAGCAATAATTAAAATCCCAGGAAATACGAAAACTGATAGTAAAGAAGAGAAAGAAAATTACACGGCTGACACAACGGGAAAAGCCACAGCTTCCAAGAACCAACTGCCCATTGCTCAATACCCCCTTAAAATCTCTAATGGCCAATTTGATACAATCAAAACTTCATCCTCCATGCTTAACACATAGCCTTTGAATTGAAAAAACAAATGGAAAACTTGAGGTTATTTCTGTGATTCTAAAACTAGCCTATGATATGGGCCTGATAAGAGATCTGTCTTAACAGATGGCCTCCAAGATCAAATTTTACACGAAATTCATCACATAAACTGCTAGAGAAATGATAAAATGATGATACGGGGAAAATAATATTATGGAAATCCCTCCACAAAAGTCACTTCTCAAATGTATCACATGTATCAACTGTGTCTCAAATATAACCCTGGAAAACCAGGGTTCTATAAGATATTTTACTTTGCCTTCAGTATCTTTTGAGATATGGCAGATGGGCTTTAACCAGCTACCAACATTCTAAGGATATAAATTTGTCTTGGTTATGATTTTTACATTTGCCCACTGGGTTGAAGCAACAGCCTCAGCAGTAAGTAAAATCCTGTTAGAAAAAATAATCTCCACATGGGACATACCCTTGGAACTACACAGTGACCAAAGCAATCATTTTTACCAGGCAGATTATACAGTCAATATGTAAGCTTTGACATATTCTACAACATTTCCTACTACTACTGTGCCTACTACTCACAGTTCCCTGGGTTAGTGGAACATACTAACAGAACAATTAAAACCTAATTGGCAAAATGAATTTAATATCTCAATCGGCCCTGGTCAAAAGCTCTGCCCTTACTGCTGCTTAATCTTAGATCTACCCCTGTAGAAAACATAGGTTATTTCCAATTAAGACAGTTATTGAAAGACCCATGCACTGAAACAAAATACTTTATGAATCAAAGCTAATCAAGGTGACCTAGTGTAAGGAAATGATCCAGGTATTAACAACAACAAAAAATAATGGTAGAGCATTCTTTCCACAGTACACTTCCAGGAAATAAAAGCCAAAATCAATGCAGTCTACAGCCTGGAAATTTTGGATCTTGAAAATGACATATCCAGGAGAACTTCCCCAACCTAGCAAGACAAGCCAACATTCACATTCAGGAAATGTAGAGAATCCCAGTAAAATACTCCACTAGAAGATCAACCTCAGTAAAATACTCCACTATAAGATCAACCCCAAGACACATAATCATTAGATTCTCCAAGGCCAAAATGAAAGAAAAAATGATAAGGGCAGCCAGAGAGAAAGGCCTGGTCACCCAAAAAGGGAAGCCCATCAGACAAACAGTGGATCCCTCAGTGGAAACTCTACAAGTCAGAAGAGATTAGTGGCCAATATTCAACATTTTTAAAGAAAAGAATTTTCAACCCAGAATTTTATATCCAGTCAAACTAAGCTTCATAAGCAAAGGAGAAATAAGATCCATTTCAAACAAGCAAATGCTGAGGGAATTCATCACCACTAGGCCTACCTTGCAAGAGCTGATGAAGGAAACACTAAATTTGGAAAGGAAAAAGCATTACTAGCCACTACAAAAACACACTGAAGTACACAGACCACGGACACTATAAAGCAACCACATATACATGTCTGCAAGATAGCCAGCTAGCATTATGATTACAGAATCAAATTTAACCATAACAATACTAACTTTAAATATAAAAGGGCTAAATACCCCAATTAAAAGACACAGAATGGCAAGCTGGATAAAGAGTCAAGACCCATAGGTATAGTATTTTCAAGAGACTCGTCTCACATGCAAAGACACAAATAGGTTCAAAATAAAGGGAAAATTTACCAAGCAAATGGAAAACAGAAAAAAAAATGGGTAACAATTTAAGTTTCTAATAAAACAGACTTTAAACCAACAAAGATCAAAAAAGACAAAGAAGGGCATTACATAATGGTAATGGGTTCAATTCAATAAGAATAGCTAACTATACAAAACATATATGCACCCAATACACTCAGATATATAAATCAAGTTCTTGGAGAACTACAAAGAGACTTCAACTCCCACACAATAATAGTGGGAGACTTTAACACCCCACTGACAATATTAGATCATTGATTAAAAAAACTTATCAAAGGTATTCAAGACATGAACTCAGGTCTGGATCAATTAAACCTGATGACATCTACAGAATTCTTCACTTCAAAACAACAGAATATACATTCTTCTCAGGGCCATATGGTACTTACTCTAAAATTGATCACATTATCAGAAGTAAAATACTTCTCAGCAAAATCAAAAGAACTGAAATAACAAACAGCCTCTCAGATCATAATCTGATCACGCAATCAAATTAGAACCCAAGAAACTCACTCAAAACCACATAACTACATGGAAATTGAACAACCTGCTCCTGAATAGCTTTTGAATAAATAATAAAACTAAGGAAGAAATCAAGAAGTTATTTGAAACTAATGAGAACAAAGATGCAATGTACCAGAATCTCTAGGATGCAGCCAAAGCAGTGTTAAGAGGGAAATTTATAGCACTAAAATGCCCACATTAAAAAGCTAGAAAGATATCAAGTAATCAACATAATATCACAACTACAAAAACTAGAGAATAGAGAACAAACCCCAAAGCTAGTAGAAGACAAGAAATAACCAAGATCAGAGTTGAACTGAAGGAGATAAAGACACAAAAAAAAAACCTTTCAAAAATCAATGAATTCAGGAACTTTTTTTAAAAAAAGTTAATATATGACTAAAACACCAAAAGCACTGGTGACAAAAGCCAAAATAGACAAATGGGACCTAATCAAACTCCACAGCTTCTGCACAGCAAAAGAAACAGTCATTAGAGTGGACTGGCAACCAACAAAATGGGAGAAAAAATTTTGCGATCTATCCATCTGACAAAAGGCTAATATCCAGAATCTACAAAGAACTAAAACAGATTTACAAGAAAAAAGCAAACAAGCCCATTCAAAAGTAGGCAAAGGATATGAACAGATGCTTTACAAAAGAAGACATATATGAGGCCAACAAACATATGAAAAAATGCTCATCATCACTGGTCATTAGAGAAATGCAAATCAAAACTACATTGAGATACCATCTCATGCCAGTTAGAATGGCAATCATTAAAAAATCTGGAGACAACAGATGCTGGAGAGGATGTGGAGAAATAGGAATACTTTTACACTGTTAGTGAGAGTGTATATTAGTTCAATCATTGTGGAAGACAGCGTGGCAATTCCTCAAGGGCCTAGAAATAAAATTCCATTTGGCACAGCAATCCCATTACTGGGTATATAGCCAAAGGATTATAAATCGTTCTACTATAAGGACACATGCACACGAATGTTCATTGCAGCACTGCTTACAATAGCAAAGACTTGGAACCAACCCAAATGCCCATCGATGATAGACTAGACAGGGAAAATGTGACATATATACACCATCGAATACTATGCAACCATAAAAAACAATGAGTTTGTGTCCTTTGTAGGGACATGGATGAACCTGGAAACCATCATTCTCAGCAAACTGACTCAAGAACAGAAAATCAAACACCACATGTTCTCACTGACAGGCGGGTGTTGAACAATGAGAACACATGGACAGAGGGAGAGGAGCATCACACACTGGGGTCTGTAGGGGGGAAATAGGGGAGGGACAGCAGGGGGTGGGGAGTTGGGGAGGTATAATATAGGGAGAAATGAGAGATATAGGTGATGGGGAGGAAGGGAGCAAACCACACTGCCATGTGTTTACCTATGCAACAATCTTACATGTTCTTCCCATATACCCCAAAACCTAAAATGCAATAAAAGAAAGAAAAAAAATTAACAAAAGATAGACCACTAGCTAAACTAATAAAAAATAAAAGAGCGAAGAATCAAATATACACAATCAGAAACAATAAGGGGAATACTGCCATTGACCCCACAGAAATATAAACAACCATCAGAGGATACTATAAACACTTCTATGCATATAAACAAGAAAATCTAGAAGAAACTGATAAATCCCTGGACACATACACCCTCTCAAGAAAGAATCAGGAAGAAATTGAATCCCCAAATAGACCAATAATGAGTTCTGAAATTGAGGCCGTAATAAATAGCCTGTCAACCAAAACAAACCGAGGTACAAAAAAGAGCTGGTGTCATTTCTAGTGAAAAGCTTGAAAAACTTGAAAAGCAGGAACTCCTCCCTAACTCATTCTATGAGGCCAACATCATCCTGATATCAAAGCCTGGCAGAGTATACAACAGAAAAAGAAAACTTCAGGCCAATATTCCTGATGAACGTCAATGAAAAAATCTTCAATAAAATACTGGCAAACCGAATCCAGCAGCACATCAAAAAGCTTATCCACCACGATCAAGCTAGCTTCATCCCTGGGATGCAAGGCTGATTCAGCATATGCAAACTAATAAATGCAATTCATCACATAAACAGAACTAAAGACAAAAACCACATGATTATCTCATTAGATGCAGAAAAGGCCTTCAATAAAATTCAACATCCCTTCATCTTAAAAACTCTCTCTCAATAAACCAGGTATTGAAGGAACATACCTCAAAATAAGAGCTATATATGAAAAACTCACAGCCAATATCATACTGAATGGGCAACAGTTAGAAGCATTCCCCTTGAAAGCTAGCACATGACAAGGATGCCTTCTCTCACCACTCCTGTTCAACACAGTATTGGAAGTTCTCGCCAGGGTAATCAGGAAAGAGAAATAAATAGGACCCCAAAGGAAGACAGAACATCAAATTATTTTTGTTCACAGATGACATGATTCTATATCTCAAAACCCCATCATCTTAGCCCAAAAGCTTCTTAAGCTGATAAACAACTTCAGCAAAGCCTCAGGATACAAAATCAATGTACAAAAATCACTAGCATTCATATATACCAACAACAGACAGGCCAATAGTCAAATCATGAATGAACTCCCATTCACAATTGCTACAAAAAGAATAAAATCCTAGGAGTGCAGCTAACAAGGGAAGTGAAGGACCTCTTCAAGGAGAACTACAAACCACTGCTCAAAGAAATCAAAGAGGACACAAACAAATGCAAAAACGTTCAATGCTCATCAATAGGAAGAATCAATATCATGAAAATGGCCATACTGCCCAAAGTAATTTACAGATTAAATGTTATTCCGTTAAACTACCATTGGAATTCTTCACAGAATTAGATAAAACTATTTTAAAATTCATACGGAACCCAAGAAAGGCCTGAAGAGCCAAGACAATCCTATGCAAAAAGAACAAAGCTGGAGGCACTGTGCTATCTGACTTCAAACTATATTAAAAGGCTACGCAACTAACGCAGCATGGTACTGGTCCAAGAACAGACACACAGGTCAATGGAACTGGATAGAGAACTCAGAAATAAGACTGCACACCTACAACAATCTGATCTTCAACAAACATGACCAAAAACAAGCAATTGGGAAAAGATTCCCTATTTAATAAATGATGCTGGGAGAACTAGCTAGCCATATGCAAAAAATTAAAACTGGACCTCTTCCTTACACCATACACAAAAATTAACTCAAGAAGAACTAAAGACTTAAGTGTAAAACCCAAAACTATAGAAACCCAGGAAGAAAATCTAAGCAATATAATTCAGGACATAGGCACAGGCAAAGATTTCATGGTAAAAACCCAAAAAGCAATGGCAACAAAAGCAAAAATTGACAAATTAAATCTAATTAAACTCAAGAGCTACTGTACAACAACAACAAAAAAAAACTGTCATCAGAGTGAACAGGCAACCTACAGAATGAGAGAAAAATTCTACAATCTATCCACCTGACAAAGGTCTAATATACAGAGTCTACAAGGAACTTAAACAAATTTACAAAAAGAAAACAACCCCATTAAAAAGCTGGCAAAGGACATGAACAGACAATTCTCAAAAGACATTCACGTGGTCAACAAACATATGAAAAAAAAAAGCTCGACATCACTCATCACCAGAGAAATGCAGATCAAAACCACAATGAGATGCCATCTCAAACCAGTCAGAATGGATATTATTAAAAGTCAAAAAAACAACAGATTCTGGCAAGGTTACAGAGAAAAAGGAACACTTTTACACTGTTTGTGGGAGTATAAATTAGTTTAATCATTGTGGAAGACAGTGTGACAATTCCTCAAAGACCTAGAGCTAGAAATACCATTTGGCCCAGCAATCCCATTACTGGGTATGTACCCAAAGGAATATAAATCATTCCAACATAAAGATACATGCATGTGTATGTTCACTGCAGCACTATTCACAATAGCAGAGACATAGAGTCAACCAAAATGGCCATTAGTGATAGACTGGATAAAGAAAATGTAGGATATATATGCCATTGAATACTGTGCAGCCATAAAAAGGAATGAGATTATTCCTTTGCAGGGACATGGATGGAGGTAGAAGCCATTATCCTCAGCAAACTAATGCAGGAACAGACAACGAAACACCACACATTCTCACTTACAAGTGGGAGTTGAATAATGAGAACAAATGGACACGTGGAAGGAAACAACACACACTGAAGCCTGTGGGAAGCAAGGGGAGGGAGGGAACAAGGAATAATAGCTAATGGATGCTGGGCTTAATTCCTAGGAAATGGGATAATCTGTTCAGCAAACCACCATGGCACACGTTTAACAACACAACACTCGCACATCCTGCACATGCACCTCTGAATTTTAAATAAAAGTTGAAGAAAAAAAAAGACAATGACACCCACCTAGGGATGCCTTATAATCCAGTGGAAAGGGCCTTACCAGATACTATTAACCAATCCTTGCACCACCAAGCTTTAAAGTATTGACATGTGGATACCTGTTTCTTATTGTTAAACAGTATGTCTCCTAAGAGAACCTCACAACGTGATGGAAATCTGCAACTTAAACTAAACAGGAACTACTCTGTTCAGTCTTGGAATAAGAAGCAGAAGACATCATAGCTTAACAGCTATCCCAAGAACATGGACCAGGCTTATATATCATAATCAACTTAATAATTGTCATCATACTTGTTTATTTTCATATAAATCACACAGCCCAAATCTTTAAACTCTTAATCTTGCTCATTACCTTATTAGGAATTTTGCTTAAATTCTTCATTCCAAAATTTAACTACTTGAAAATTTTTGATGGTTTCAATTAAGTTCTCTATGATGACATTACTCCTAATATTTGTTATAAGTAAAATACTATCCAAATATTCAAGTTACTCCAAGGTTATGTACCAGATTAACTAACCTTTTGAAGATATCCCTGAAGACACATGGCATTTTCCCAACCCTCATCTATAATGAGGTTTAATTACCTTCTGCTCCACTTTTCCCTCATTATTTGCTATACCACACCCTTAAAAAATAATGCCATAGTTCAGCATTCAATGTTGGACTTGCCACTTTTCCCTACTAGAAACCTCTCAGATAATAACAGCCCTGTGGTCGCACCTGTAACCAGTTTTTACTCTATAACAAATTTTGCTGTTCAGTATGAATCGAACCTTACTTGCCCTACCTATTGTGTTCAACTCTTTCCCACCACTCCTTACTTCTTCCTAACTCTACCCATTCACAAAAATGTGATGTACCAAAATGGTACTATTCCCTTTATGGTTTTTATGCTCATGGCTTATGACTACCTTAATCATAACCAATTAAATCAGTCCTCCCTCATTTATAAGGTATCCTTTTCATAAAGCTATTAAACAAGGTTGGGGACCCATACCCCTTTGATCATCTGCTCCATTAACACCTCTGTCCCTAACAGATAGACACTGCCTCATTTGACACTCTGTTTGATCTCATGTTATCCTCTCTGCCCACCAACAAATCCAATAACCCACAAAATGGATCTGGAATTTTTGTGCTTTCCTGGTTATCTTTTTGTGCACACAGTGGCTTCCCATGGGCTTACAAATGTGTGGATAGGTGGAGGATGGGCAGCACTTGCCTTCTGGGCTATTTTACCTCACTTATAGTAGTGCTAAAGCAATAACCACTGAATTAACTCCAAACTCTCATAAAATTGAAAGAGTCCTCTCAACAATTGATGATTACTCCAATGGAAATCCCTCCAAATACGAAGACAACAGCTGCAGGCCTTCACAAAACTGTGCCCTTCCTGGTGAACTTAATCCCAGTAAGGGTGCGTGTCTACTGACAATTTTTGGATCTTTCCTAGGCATAAGGACCTCCTGGCATGAATACATAATGTGAAACCACTCCCATACTGTGATCCAAATTGTGCAATCCATTGCTAGGACAATTAGGGGGGAAAAAAAACTCTTTATACACTCTCTTGCTCATGTGGTCCTTGACAACGGTATTGGTTTAGACTATTTACTGGCTGCTTAAGGAACAGTCTGTGCACTCGCAAATAACTCTTGCTACACTTCGATAAATACATCCCATCAGGTTGAATTACAAACTTCTAAAATACTAAAATTAGCCAAATCTTTTAAAGGAATACCTTCACAGGGATTTCCTCATAGTTTAATTTGAATTTTCTGATCTTTTTATTTGGCTTCATAAAGCTGTTGGCAACATCCTCAGACGAGAATACAGCTATCACTACTTACTATCTTTCTGTTAATTCTTATTTTCATTCTTTTTAAGACTTCTAGTGTCTACATTTCTCGTTGCTGCCACGCTACCCAAGATTTTCACATGATGATCTCACAATGTTTAGACATGGTTGATAAAATGTGTGCCTCTATAACACCAGTCACCATGGATTGTATTCTAACACCTTGTTAGAATGGCTCAATTGTTACTCAAATTTGGCCAATATCTAAAGCCTGGATTCACACTGACTTTCAGCAAACCTTCTTGGAACACGACAGTCTAGAAACAGGTGCTTCTAGCTCCAAGGGAAACAACAAATTTGCGGCTGACCAACCAATAATTGATCAGTAAGCCTTCTTTATATTAGATCTTGATCAACAGGGAGAAATATGAAATATAATACACAAAATGGTGTCATTCTGGTTCTGAGCTCTAAAATGGAAGCAGGACGCCATTCTAAGGAGGACTGCGTGAATGTCCTGCCAACTTACAAGAAAAGCAACAACAACAACAAAACTTGCCTTGAACCTTTGAACTGGGCCAAACTACAATGATCACAACGTCCTGGAAAGCAGCGGAATTTTGCCAGCACTGCAGCTCCAAAATTGCAATAATCAATGAACTTAGGACTCATGTACTAAGCCAGCCACCATCACCAATGGTAATCCTTTCAAGACAACGTCTGTAATCACCCTTAGTTTGCTTTCAATTTTCTCTTAAAACCTCTCTCTTCCCTCTCTTTAAAACACAATTTAGCTCTAGCCTAATCTCTGTCTTCCAAATTGCAAATTCCAAGACCCCAATAAATTCTCTTACTACATTATAAGGTCTGTTGCTTCTTTGTGGCTGATGACATTAACGGTTGGTAATTCTGGGTAAGAAATATACAAGAGTTCATACTATTCCCATAACTTTTCTGAATGTTTAAAGTCATTTCAAAACAAAAAAGATATGTGTGCATATATAACAATATAATATAAATACATAGTAAGTGGTATAGAAATTCCATCAGATATCAGAGAACTGAGGACAGTAGAGTGGGTGCAATATGGGATCTGAGACATGAGATGAGCTCTAAAATTTGGAAAATTTTCAGGGAAGCTAAGAGCAGGCAAGGACATAAACATGAAGAAAATAGCCTTCACAAAAGCAACAGTTAGGAATATGCACAGTATGTTCAAAACATGATGAGTAAAGTTGTGTCGCTAGGTAATAAATATTGGCTAGGAAAATTAATAAAATAAATTTTTAATATAATTTATTAACAAATAAAATAAATAGTGGCTAGGAAAATTAAACTGTTTGATTATTCATGAAAAAACAACAAATCATTTCATGGAGCAACAAATTACCAATATCAAAAAAAAACAGTGCCTAAAGATACACATAATTCCTATATATACATATTTAATGACTTACTTTCAGCCAAACGTTAAGACACTCCGCTATACTGTACTTTTACTGCACTGCTTTCTACTCTATGACCTAAACTCCTGAGACTAGAATTCAGGCTTGCCTTGGGAAAGCTGAAATAACACGTTCCGACTAAAATTTACTAACACTTGATTGCCATGATAAGCAATTTGCTCTTCTATGAATATAAAGATATCTTATTCTGAAACTGTATCAAGAAACGGTAATCATGTTGACAAACTAGGAAGTTTAGACACAGTGATACCTGTGTGTGAATCTTGACCTGCCAAGCCTGTGACCTCACATACTTTGAACTTCTCTAACTTCAATTTCTCCTCTGTAAAGTGATTAAAACCACAGTTTCCCCTCAATTTGTTTGTATGAAGATGAACTTGACAAAAGGCCTGGTACATGGAATAAACTCAATATTATGATTGTTAGAGTCTCTATAATTCAAAGAGTAACCGATGCATATTACTCCAAGGTAGAAATGGGCAAATTACTATAGTTAGGCTTGGCCTACATTGCTATAGCTATAGAGATATTTTTAAGGAGGGGCAGCATTAAAATGTCTGCATAATACATTTGCTCAAATTTGCAAGAAAAGCAGTGCAATCTTGAATAAAAACATATTTTCAAGTATGGTCAAAAATTGCTGATCTGTAGCCTACCTGAGCTATCTCAGAGTCAATACAAATTAGAAAGAAAAAGTAATTCTGATTGACAACTGATGTAAACATATATCTCAAACTATAATCCTATAATTTTAAGAGTTTTAACTTTGTCCTTCTCATGGAAGACACTGTCAGCCATTATTCCCACTCTGCACATCCTCTTCCCAAATATTCCAAACACTAGAATTCCAAAGTAAAGAAGTGACAAAGTACTTCTTCAGGCAAGATATCTCCGACTTACAGTGAGGTGGAAAGGGAAAAGATGCAGGTGCAAGTTGTTGTCTTCGAATTAAGAAACGGTTTTGAAACACATTTTTAGTTCAGATTTAAGATTCTGTCCCAGAAACTTTATTTTCTCCCTGTAGCAATGATATTCTTTAGCTGAATTGTTGTAAGGCAGAAAGGAAGTTTGAAAAGCACCCAAACAGAAATTGCTTACAAATGCTTGAAATACTGCATGAAATCCCTGTTTAATCTCCCAAACAGATTTTAAGAATCAGTGTCTTAGCCATTTTCCACAGCTGTTCAAAAAGCCCCACAGCTTACGGTGCTCTGTCAGGCAGAATTGAATTAGTCGTCACCTCCTTAAGTAAAGCAGAGAGTTTGGGTGATGTAGGTCAGAAAACAACCCTTGTATAAACTACTTAGTGCTTATTTGCCAGATTCAATGGATGTTCTTGAGTTAGACTTGGTAAACTTGTGTTTGTTTGATTTAGTAGTGCTATAGATGGAATGTTTGTGTCCTTTCCCTTATGTAATTTGTTGCAATTCTGTTGTTGGTACGGCACCCAGTCTATAAAAGTTTGTTATGGCAATTCCAACAAACAAAGACAATGAATAGAGGTGTGTTTTCAATGTTAAAAAAAAGTGTTAATGGACACTTTTACATGAATAGTCTGGTTGCATACTGTTCATTTTTGTGCACAACATGAAGATCTCCACACCAAATGTGATAGTTAAGTTTAGGTATCAACTTGACTGGAAGAAAGGACACCTAGAGAACTAGTAGAGCATTCTTTCTGGGTGTGTCTGTAAGGGTATCTCCAGAGGAGATTGGCATGTGTGTCAGTGGCCTGAATGGAGAAGATGCTTCCTCACTGAGGGCAGGCACCATCCAATTGTCTGTGGCCCCAAATAAAACAAAAAGGCAGAGGAAAGACAATGTTTTTCTCTTGTCCTTTCTCCTGGAACTGGGACACCCTTATTTTGCCCTTGGACATCACCAGGCCCTTTCCAAGGCCCTTTCCAGCCTGTGGATTCTGAGACTTAAACCGGAGGTCCCCAGTTTCTCAGGCCTTCAGCTTTGGTCTCAAAGTCACATCATCAGCTTCTATCATCCTGAGGCTTTTTGACTTCAACTGGGTCATGCTACCAATATCTCAGGGTCTCTGTATTAGCTCATTTTTATACTGCTATGAAGAAATACCCAGGACTGGATAATTTATAAAGAAAAAGAGGTTTAATGGACTCACAGTTCCACACTGCTGGGAGGCCTCACAATCGTGGCAGAAGGCAAAAGAGGAGCAAAGGCATCTTACAGGATGGCAGGCAAGAGAGCATGTGCAGCGGTACTGCCCTTTATAAAACCATTACAACTCATGAGACTTATTCACTGTCACAACAACAGCATGAGGAAAATCCACCCCCATGATTTGATCCCCTCCCAGCTCTCACCCATGATATGTCTGGATTATGGGAACTACAATTCAAGATGAGATTTGGGTGGGGACACAAAGCCTAACCATATCAGTCTCCAACTTATAGATGGCCTGTCATGGGACTTCTCAGTCTCCATACTCACATGAGTCAATTATTCTGACAAATTTTCCTTATTTCTCCAAATACGTATAAATGTATCTTATTTTTCTATCTCTGGAGAACCCTAATCCATATTTTGGTACTAGGAGTGGTTCTAGAGGAACAGAATTTTAAGGATGTCTTTTCTTAAATGGTTTTGTGGTTTCTGGAATTGGTTCTCAAATCTAATTATACCTAAAAATGTTAAAGATTCTGTTTCCAATAATAAAGAAAGCTCTTATAATACAAGGCATAAACTGTTTATAGAGATAAGCAAAATACTGCACTTTATATTTCTAATCAACCACTTATAAGAGGCAAGGAACTTGGTGACTCTGTATATGATACTTTTAAATATTTGTGGAAAAGTAAGGAATATACTAACTTTGGTTGGTTGCTCCTAATCTTGCTGGACAAAGTGATGAAAGAAAAGGAATAGCTCAGGGATTAGAGTTCCTGGCTCCAGCTTTTCATAAATACCCTAAGAGCTTCTATGTATACCCCGAAGAATCTTTTCTCCAGTAGCCACAGGGCTAAAAAAATGCTGAAAACTAAACACAAGACCTCCTTATGCAATTGGCTCAATTATAATAAAAGTTGAACTCACAGCCTCACAGAGTCTACTATTACAGTAAGTGCATTGGTTGGGAAATAATGAGATCCTGTAAGTTGGGATGAGGATGTCTGAGAAGACCCTCATAAGGCTGTGGATATTAAGCTTTGAAATTCTGACGAGTCTTGTTTGCCAGTGAATATGGCGTCCACATCCCCAGTGGCGGTATCTTCACCACCCATGAGGATATTAGCCTTTCTGCCTTTGTCTGAGGAAATTAACCCTGCATCACTGAAGGAAATAGTAATGGCCTTCCCTGAGGTGTCAAGAAATACAATGCTGATTCTCATCAAAACCCACCCCCACCACTATACTGTGCTTTTAGACCTACAACTAAACTCAAATCCCAGCAGGCCCTCAAGGATGAGGTATAAAGTGTGACCCTAGAGGAGGCACACTTCACTCCAAAAGAACCCCTTGTGTTTTCTAATGTATACAAACAGATATTCAGTATGATAATGGATATTTAAAATGTGGGATAACAGTGGAAGGAACATAAAGTTGGATCAGGCCAAATTTATTGACATGGCCCACTAAACAGAGATTCTGCCCTCAATTTTGCAGCTCAGGGAATTAGGAAAGGTATTAATACTTTCTTGGTTGCTTAGCTAAAACACTGATCAAAAGATGGCGCAGCGGGAGCGAGTTGTTAATGATCTCCCTTGCTTTACCATGGATGAAGGGACTCAAAGGCTTAGGGAGACTTGAATGCTAGCATGTATTTATCACTTAAAACCTACTCACCCACACTGGAAGAGTACAGAAGACACACCTTTCACCAATACTTTAATAAGTAGATTTTTGAAGGGAGCTCCAGCATTCCTAAAGAGCTCCATGATTGCTTTTTTCATAGCTGAACCTCACAGGAGGAACAACAGTAACTCAGTAGGAAACCTCAAATGAAATGGAAATAATTGGATCCTAGGGTGGCAGGGACCAAGTAGCAGCACTCAACCATCAAAGGCAAAGTAGACATTAATCGTTACTATAATGGACAGCAGAGGCAAAGCAATAATCAGACTAGTCTGAGTCATGTAAATATATGGCATTAACTAGTTAATTATTATATTCCTAAAAGTGAAATACATAGAAAGCCTGCTAAATTCTTACTGGATCGGTATAAGCAGAGAACTTTCAGGTCAAGCAAACAAAAATTTAATTTGAGTCATAAAAACAGAGGATCATGACCCTTCAATCAATTTCCAAATTTGAGCCAGTTTTCAGACACAGACCTCTTGAATCAAGGGGAGGCCAGATATCCTTCAGGAAGTACCTTGGTACACTATTGAAAATTTATACTGCTAATATTTCTACCATCCTTCTCCAAGTGGACCTACGGCCTTATACCAGGGTAACTATGCATCGGGAAAAAGGAATAATCAGAACTTTCAGAGACTAGTGGACACTGACTATGAACTGACATTGATTATAAGAGACCTGAAATGTCACTGTGGCCCTCCAGTTAGAGTAGGGGCTTATAGAGGTCAGGTGACCAATGGAGTTTTAGTGCAGGTCTGACTCAGTGTGCCCCCAAATCCATTCTGTGGTTATTTCTCCAGTTCCAGAATGCATAATTAAAATGGACACGTGGTCATCCCTTTGTATCTATGAGAGACTGGTTCCAGAACACCCTGAGAACAGTAAGTCCCTAATATAAAATGGTGTCATATTTGCATATAACCTATGCACATCCTCCTGTATAGTTTAAATCATCTCTATATTACTTATAATAACTAAGACAATATAAGTCCTATTAAGCAGTTATAATACTAAATTATTTAGGGAATAGTCTATGTGTATTCAGTATAGACACAACCATCCTTTTTAAAAAATATTTTTGATTGGTAGTTGGTTGAATCCATAGAAGTGGAACCCACACAGAGTTGGTTGTACTTAGCAGCTGGCAGAATTGCCATGTGGTTCCCCATTTATGGAGTCAGAGTGACTATGGTGGGAAAGAACAAATGGAACCCATCAGAGCTTCCTCTACCTAGGAAAATAGTAAATAAAAAACAATACCACATCCCTAGAGAGACGGCAGAGATTACCGCCACCATCAAAGACTGGAAAGATGAAGGGTAGTGATTCCCACCCGTGATGATTAATACTGAGTGTCAACTTGATTGAAGGATGCAAAGTATTGTTCCTGGGTGTGTCTGTGAGGGTGCCGCCAAAGGAGATTAACATTTGAGTCAGTGGACTGGGAAGAGCAGACCCACCCATAATCTAGGGGGCACAATCTATATATAATTCTGATTGAAGACTCTGGCAGGACCCTACAGGTTAATTGCAGTGGAGACCCTTATTATTTTGGACCAAGGCCCTACATGCATGCATATATATATATCCTATTAGTTCTGTCCGTCTAGGGAACCCTAATACACCACCACATCCCCACTCAACTTTCCTATTTGGCCTGTGCGGAGAAAGATGAATCTTGGGAAATCACACATTAGAGTAAGCTTAACTAAGTGGTGACTCCAAGTGCAGCTGCTGTACCAGATGTGATTTCATTGCTTGAGCAAATTAACACACGTCCTAGCACCTAATATAAAGCTATTGATCTGGCAAATGCCTTTTTTCCATACTTGTCCAGAGGCAGGTTGCTTTCAGCTGGTAAGGCCAGCAACATACCATCACTTTCCAACCTCATGGGTAATATCAACCCTTCAGCTTGCTGTCATAATCTAGTTCACAAGAATCTCAGTGGCCTTTCCTTTCCGTAAGATATCACGCTGGTCAATTGCATCGATGACATGCTAATTTGTTCATCCGCTGATGACATTGTTCTAATTAGCGAGGACGCAGTAGCAACTACTCTGGACTTAGAGGGAAGACATTTGTGTGTCCATGTGTGGGAAATAAACTTGACTAATATTTAGAGAACTTTTACCTCAGTGAAATTTCTAGGGGTCCAGAGGTATGGGACATGTCAAGATAACCCTTTGAAGGTGAAGAATAAGTCGTTGCATCTATCTTCTCCTACAACCAAGAAAGAGGCACAATGCCTACTCGGCCTATTTGGATTTGGCACATGGCACATTTGGGTGTGTTACTCTGCCCCATCCACCAGATGACCTGAAAAGTGCTGGTTGTGAATTATGCTCAGAACAGGAGAAGTCTGTAACAGGTTCAGGCTGCTAAGCAAGCTCATCTACCACTTGGGCCATTGGATCCAACGTTCCCGATGGTACTTGAGGTGTCAGTGGCAAAAAAGAACTCTGATTGGAGACTTTGGCAGACCCCTGCAGGTTAATTGCAGTGGAGGCCCTTAGTATTTTGGAGCAAGGCCCTGACAACCTCTTCAGGTAACTACTTTCCTTTTGAGAGACATCTCTTGGCATGCTACAGTGCCTTAGTAGAAACTGAACTCTTAACCATGGGTCACCAAGTTACCATGTGGCCTGAGCTGCCTATAATGAATAGATGTTTTCTGATCCATTAAGTCATAAGTTTGGCCATGCACAGCAGCAATGCATCATCAAATGGAAGTGTTATACACATGATCAGGCTCAAGCGGCTCATGAAGGCACAAGTAAGTTGTATGAGAAAGTGGCCCAGATGCTCATGGTTCCTCCCCCTGCTACACTGCCTTCTGTCTCTCAGGCTGTACCTATGGCCTCATGGGAAGTATTCTATGATCAGCTGACAGGAAGAGAAGACTAGGCCCTGGTTTACAGATGGTTCTGTATGAGATACAGACATCATCTCAGAGAGGACAGCTACAGCACTGCAGCCGCTTTCTGGGACGTCTCTGAAGGATGCTGAAGTGAATCTTTTCAGTACGCAGAACTTCAGGCAGTGTAGCCGTTTGTGCACTTCTGTTGAAAGAACAAATGGCCAGACATGAGCTTACATACTGTTTCGTGGTTTGTGACCAAAGGTTTGGTCAGAAGGTCAGGATCATGAAACTGCCATTACAAAATTATAACTGAGATGGTGAAAGAGATCAATATGGAGACCAAACCAACTCCATACTGCTTCTAACCTCTAAGCTATCTTTGTTCATTCCTGAGTGTAGGCTGAATTAACTTTGGGAGAAACTTTGTTTATAAGTTAGCTATGAAACAAAGACAATTAACAGCCCTTTCCCAAAACAAAATCCCTTCCCACCTAGGGACTAGATTGCCTTTGCAGGACTAACAAATTAGCCAGAGGATTAGATAGTATTGCTTAGGAGGCATGCAGCTAGGGGCTGCAAGATTCTAAACCTTCCCAAATTGCTCCTGGGGATAACATGACTATCGTAAGACGTAAGGTTAGTGCTTCAGATATTTTGCAGACTCTGCACTCAGTGGATCAGCTGGCACCACCCAGATCAATATACGGGTTCATCTGATCTGTGGCCCACACTTGGGAACTGACTCAGCACAAGAGGACAGCTTTGACTCACTAGGATTTCATCTCCGACCCAACCAATCAACACTCCTAACTCACTGGCACCCCACCAACCAAATTATCCTTAAAAACTGATCCTCAGATGCTTAGGGAGACTAATTTGAATAATTGTAAAACTATGGTCTGCAAAGCCAGCTCAGCATGAATTACTTTCTCTATTGCAGTTCCCATCTGGATAAATCGGCTCTGTCTAGGCATCTGGAAAGGTGAACCTGTTGGGCAGTTACAATCTTTACAAAACAAAAGATTGGAAAGTTGGCGGCAAAGAAATTTGGATAAAAGGTATGTGGATAGACCTCTCTGAAGTGCCAAAGCTATGAAGATATTTACGTTCCATGTGAATGCTCACCAAAGAGTGACTTCATAAAAGGAATACTTTAATAATCAAGTGAATAGGATAACCCTTTCTGTGGATATCAGTCAGCCTTTTCTCCAGCCACCCTAGTCATCACCCTATCAGTTCATGAAAAAAGGGGCCATGGTAGCAGAGATGGAGGTCAGACGTGGGCTCAGAAACATGGACCTCCACTTACCAAGGCTGACTTGGTTACAATCATAGTTGAGTGTCCAATATGCCAGCAGCAGAGACCAACTCTGAGCCCAAAACAGTACAATTCCACAAGGTAATCAGTCAGCTACCTAGCACCAGGTTAACTACACTGTTCCCACCGCCATCATGGAATGGGCAGGATTTTGTCCTCACCAGGATAGATATTTACTCCATGTATGAATTTATCTCCCTGCAGGTAATGCTTCTGCCAAAACTACCATCCATGGACTTACATAATTGTTAACTGGCATCATGGTACTCCACACAGCATTATTTCTGACCAAGGAACTCACTTTACAACCAAACAAGTTTAGCAATGGGCTCATACTCATGGAATTCGCTGGTCTTTTCATCTTTTCTATGATCTGGAAGCAGTTGGCTTGACATAATGGTGAAATGGCCTTTTAAAGACACAGTTACAATGCCAGCTAGATTACAGTACTTTGCAGGACTGCAGCAAAGTTCTCCAGTAGGCTGCAAATGCTATGAATTAGCATACGAAATATGTTGTTGTTTTTCCCATGGCCAGGATTCACGGGTCCAGGAATCAATGAGTAGAAATGGGAGTGGCACCATTCACCATTTCCTCTGGGGACCCAGTAGCAAAATGATTGCTTCCTGTTCCCATGCCTTTATGCACTACTTGCCTAGGGGTCTTAGTTCCAGAGACACACAAAAATAATTCAGTTGAACAGGAAGTTAAGACTACCACTCAGTCACCCTGGGCTCTTATTCCCTAAGTCAACAGGCCAAGAAAGGAGTTACAGTGTTGGTCAGGGTGATTGAGCCAGGCTACTGAAGGGAAATTGTACTACTTGACAATGAAGGTTAAAAAAAATAGGATGTCTGGAATGCAGGAGATCCCTTAGGGCATCTCTTAATATTATCATGCCCTGTGATTAGGGTCAAAGGGAAATTACAACTACTTAATCCAGGTAGGACTACTAATTGTCCAGACCGTTCAGGAATGAAGGTTTGAGACACTCCACCAGGTAAAGAATCACTACAAGCTTAGGTGCTTTCTAAAGGCAAAAAAGAAATACAGAATGGGTAGTAGAAGAAGGTGGTTATTGCAAACCAAAAATAAAACTCAGCCCCCAACAGACTGGATGGATCTCTCCTCTCAGCCAAAGGGATTTCAAAGAAACTGAATGAAACTAGTTCAGAGCATGATAGGAAGAGGGATTCAGACATGCCTCATTCTGCCCTCCTCTCTTTGAAATTCATGCACAATTAGCCAAGCATTAACATAAAAACAGCAATCTTAAGACTGACAAAACAGACCATCTGGAGCAATAAGATACCAAATTTCAACCTGACTCTAGTATAGCATCACCTGATAAATGGCAGGCACTACAAGAAACCAAGGTATTTTACCCAAAAATGTATTTCTTTAACATATTTTGAAATGGTCCCCCAAAGCCGCCTCTTGTGGGGAAAATCTACATTCTGTGCAGAATCCCCTCTCCTTTCCAGGTCTTTTCCTGATCCAGGAGAGATTTAACTAAGAGCCTGGCACCTTTTAAGGCCTTATTAGAGATATTTGTCATCTATGATCTCTGAAGACTGCCACCTGGAGGCTTCACCTTCATAACAAGAACCTTGGCTTTCACAACCCACCATATCATAACACCAAGCATTTCTTTTTGCTGACTTCAAGTCTTTAGACAAAACTGAACTCTTTCAACCAACTGCCAATCAGGAAATCTTTCAATCCACCTATAACCTGGAAGCCCAACCCCCTTCAGGTTGTCCCACCATTCTAGGCCACCAAAGTAAATCTTGTATTTATTGATTTATGTTTTACCTGTAACTTCTGTCACCCCAAAATGTGTAAAATCAAGCTGTAACCCAACCACCTTGGGCATAAGTTCTCAGGGCCTCATGAGGCTGTAACATGGGTCATGGTCCTCATATTTGGCTCAGAATAAACCTCTTCAAATATTTTAGAGTTTGGCTTATAAATACCAACTATGACCATGTGACCAGTTAAAGAAATGAGGACTGTAATTGTCATGAGTATTTTCTTATTTTGTTAATAGGGGTGTGTGTGTGTGTGTGTGTGTGTGTGTGTGTGTGTATATACACATACACATATATATATATATATATACTTATATTAAGCAAATTCTTTGCTTTCATTCCTCTCTTATTCCCTTATGTAACATAAGATTTGTTGACTTTATAATGCTACTTGAGAATTATTCATTTTATATCATAGTATTTAAGTAATGGGATATCAGAAGAAGAGTTAACATCACCCAAGAACTTTACCTGCTTGTCTGGGGAAGGGATTATTGCATTTTTTGTTGCATTCAAGATACTTGTATCCTGTTTGGTGGAACTATTAACTTGTTATTGTCTTTATTTGGACATTAAGTATGGTTTAAGGAGATACATGTGGATACAAGTTAACAAGGAGTGGAACTGTAATGGTTAATTTTAGGTGTGAATTTGACTGGATTAAGAAATACGTGGAGAAACAGTAAATCATTATTTCTAGGTATATCTGTGAGGGTGTTTCCAGAAGAGATTCACATGTGAATTAGTGGACTGAGTTAAAAAAAAAATCCACCCTCAACACGTGTGGGCATCAGCCAATCAGCTGCAGGCACAAATAGAACAAAAAGGCAGAGGAAAAGCAAATGTGCTTTTCCTTCTCTCCTGCAGCTAGAACGCCCTTCTTCTCCTTTGTCTGGGATGTTAGATCTTCAGAATCTCAAGCCTTTGGACTCTAAGACTTAAACAGAGGCCCTGAGTTGGAGGCTTTCAGCCTCCAATTGAGAATTACACTATCAGTTTCCTTCATTCTGAGGCTTTTGGATTTAGACTAGGCCACACTACTGGTATCCAAGGGTCTCCAGCTTACAGACAGACTGTTATGGGGCTTCTCAGCTTCCATAATCACATGAGCCAATTACCCTAGTAAATCTCCTCATATATCTACATACCTATACCTGGCTCTGCCTCCCAGGAGAATCGTGATAACCAAGAGAGATCTCTGGATACTGGAATGTCCCTGAAAGTAAGGGAATGAATGAGAGATCAATTATCTCTACTATTACTTTTAAAAAGACAGAAGTCTTCTAAGGATCATCATTGATCCTTACTCTTACCAAATCTTCTTTTTTTTCCCCCAGTATCACAGTGAAAGTCCTAAACAAACTTCTAAGAACCATCAGGTTTAAACTTTTTTACTGCAACCTCTTTCAGTTCACTCTTGAATGCAGTATTTTTTAAAATTTTATTATTATACTTTAATTTCTGGGGTACATGTGCAGAACATTCAGGTTTGTTATATAGGTATACACATGCCACAGTGATTTGCTGCACCCATGAACCCATCATCTACGTTAGGCACTTCTAACATTAACCCTTCCCTAGTCCCCCGCCCTGACAGACCCCAGTCTGTGATGTTCCCCTCCCATATGTTCTCATTGTTCAGCTTCCACTTATGAGTAAGAACATGCAGTGTTTGGTTTTCTGCTCTTGTGCTAGTTTGCTGAGAATGATGGTTTCCAGCTTCATCCATGTCCCTGCAAAGGACATGAGTTCATCCTTTTTTTAATGGCTGCATAGTATTCCATGGTGTGCATGTGCCACATTTTCCTTATCCAGTCTATCATTTATGAGCATATGGGTTGGTTCCAAGTCTTTGCTATTGTGAACAGTGCCACAATAAACATACATGTGCATGTGTCTTTATAGAACAATTTATAATCCTTTGGGTATACACCCAGTAATGCAATTGCTGGGTAAAATGGTATTTCTAGTTCTAGATCCTTGCGGAATCACCACATTGTCTTTCACAATAGTTGGACTAATTTACATTCCCACTAACAGTGTAAAAGCATTCCTATTTCTCCATATCCTCTCCAGCATCTGTTGTCTCCTGACTTTTTACTGATCACCATTCTAACTGGCCTGAGATGGTATCTCACTGCGGTGGTGATAATGAGCTTTTTTTCATGTTTCTTGGCTATGTAAATGTCTTCTTTTGAAAAGTGTCCGTTCATATCCTTTGCCCACTTTTTGATGGGGTTGTTTTTTTCTTGTGAAGTTGTTTAAGTTCTTTGTAGACTCTGGATATTAGCCTGTTGTCAGATGGGTAGATTGCAAAAATTTTCTCCCATTCTACACGTTGCCTGCTCACTCTGGTAATAGTTTGTTTTGCTCTGCCAAAGCCTTTTAGTTTAACTAGATCCCAACTGTCAGTTTTGGCTTTTGTTGCAATTGCTTTTGGTGTTTCAGTCATAAAGTCTTTGCCCATGCCTATGTCCTGAATTGGATTGCCTAGGTTTTCCTCTAGCGTTTTTATGTTTTTAGGTCTTACATTTAAGTCTTTAATCCGTCTTGTCTATCTTGAGCTAATTTTTGTATAAGGTGTAAGGAAGGGATCCAGTTTCAGTTTTCTACATATGGCTAGCCAGTTTTTCCAACACCATTTATTAAATAGGGAATCCTTTTCCCATTGCTTGTTTTTATCATGTTTGTGAAAGATCAAATTGTCATAGATGTTTTGCATTACTTCTGAGGCCTCTGTTCTGTTCCATTGATCTATATCTCTGTTTTGGTACCAGTGCCATCCTGTTTTGATTACTGTAGTCTTATAGTATAGTTTAAAGCCAGATAATGCAATGCCTCCAGCTTTGTTTTCTTGTTTGTTTGTTTTTTTATTTGTTGTTGGCTTAGGATTGTCTTGCCTCTGCAAACTCTTTTGGTTCCACATGAAATTTAAAGCAGCTTTTTCTAAATTTGTGTAGAAAGTCAACAGTAGCTTGATGGGAATAGTATTGAATCTATAAATTACTTTGGGTAGTATGGCCATTTTCATGATATTGATTCTTCCTATCAATAAGCGTGGTATGTTTTTCCATTTGTTTGTGTCCTCTCATATTTCCTTGAGCAGTGCTTTGTAGCTCTCCTTGGAAAGGTCCTTCACATCCCTTGTAAGTTGTATTCCTAGGTATTTTATTATCTTTGCAGCAATTGTGAATTGAAGTTCACTCATGATTTGGCTCACTATTATTGGTCTATAGGAATGTTTGTGATTTTTGGGAGCCCCCCAAACCCTTGCACTTCCTGGGTGAGGTGATGCCCCACCCTGCTTTGGCTCACCCTCTGTGGCCTGCACCGACTGTCCAACCAGTCCCAGTGAGATGAACCAGGTACCTCAGTTGGAAACACAGAAATTACCTGCCTTCTGTGTTGATCTCGCTGGGATATGCAGACCAGAGCCGTTACTATTTGGCCATCTTGCCAGCAACTCCTCAACATTTTTTAAATTTCCCTATTCATTCTCCTTATACCTATCAACCCTATTACCCAACCTCCCTCTCTTTTCTCTAAAAACAGCCTTCAAGTTGCTACATTGTATTTAAACCATAAATCGCTTAACCATTAGACGTATTTCTTAAAATAATTTTTTGATGCCTTAATCTAAGCAAGGTGCTCTTGAAAGACAAACACAGGAATAAAAAAAATGCTCCTGCCCAATGAAGACAACCCCGTGGAAAGCATGATGTGATAAATACCATTCTGTGCCATGAATGTTATACTTTGGAATCACAATATAAATATGCTGATACAATTGTTTGTCAAAATGGGTTCTTCTCTCCTTTTTAAATTTCTTGCCTATTATACTAAAGACTCAGCAAACGTCAGTTCTGAAAAGAAAATTTTTTACAGCTTTTTTAAAATGTAAAGAGATAAAAACAATGTTTTGATATACTATCTGACAAACACGAAGTTACTCAAAGGTAGAGAGGGAGTGAGGGAGGGAGAACGGGAGGACAGAAGGACAGATGGATGGATGGACAGACAGACAGAAGGAAGGAAAGACAGATGAAAGGACTTCTAACTACCATATCCCCAGGGATCTGTCATGGGTCACAGTTGGCTTATATTCTGTTATTATGGGGTAACCCTTTAATTGAGTGCTGACACTTCTACGTCATCAAATGACATCTTTTGCAGGCACTTTTAGAGCATTTTCATATACTTCCTATACTCATCTGATGGCCAGAATTATTAAAATACTCTTTTTACTGAGCAGACTTTTCTGTAATTTGAACATGTTAGCTCCTTACAGCAGTGGCTAAAGCCTCATATATCACTTAGCATGCTGGAGATAAGGGCAAGAGCTTTTTCATACACTTGCTATTTCATTTTATCTATGCACTATCTTTTTACAAATTGAAGACTCGAGTATAAATTTTTTATTCAAAACTGAAAGGTTGATATGATGGTGGGTGAAAACATTTCCCTCAGGACTTCAAGCCACAGAGCCATGGCACATTCCCAGATAATGAGGTCTCTAGATAAGTATAGTAGCAGACAAAATAAATGCATCTTACATAGCATGTCTGGAAGAAATAACTGAGCCCTTGAATTTTTCAAGTGTCTTCAGTAAAGTCCTTGCAAGTTAACCCATGGAGGCAATTTCTCACTTAGTCTAAAATGTTAAAATGAGTCACAATGCTTTCATGGAAGCTAGGCTGATAAGTTGGCTGGTATGGAATTTTTTGCCTATTACAAGAATAAATATTTACTGAAAAATCCAGCCATTGTTGCAGCAAGGTGTACAACTTTGATATTTTTGTCAGTGGTCTGGAGCTTAGAAAGCATTTTCCCATGGCTGTTGTAGAAAGAGGAAACTGTAAAGAATGTTACCTTAAAATAAAGATGTCTCCACTTTTAGAAAAATATAACAGGACAACTCATTTTAAATATTTAAAAGAATATCAACATGATCAGTTGCATTATTTTGTCAAATATTTGGCTCTAATTTATACACTGTTAAATTCCAATAAGGATTTAGGGCATCTTACAAAGATATATTAAGTTTAACAAGAAATTAAAAAAAAAAAACACTAGTCTGATTCTGGTAAACGTATGGGGAAATGGAACATGTCATGCATTTTAAAAGGGAATGCAAAACATTCAACATTTCTGGAGGGATATTTGTACCAACATTTAAAATGTGCATACCATTTGATTCTGCAATTCCATTTCTCATCATTTATCTTAAAGAAATAAGAGTGTGAGTAAACAAATATGATTTATAAATGTGTTTGCTGAATGTTGCATAATAAAGAATATTGAAAATAATAAGAATCTCTAATAATAAGAGATTGAGTGAATAAATAATGATGCACCCTTATAACAAAATGCCATTGAGCTTTTAGACATACCCACAATATTTTGTTGAGTTAAAAAAGCAGATCATGGAATAGAATGTGTGGCATAGCTACATTTATGTAAAATGCATTCATTATAGGTTTATACTCACAGAAGTGTCTTGAAAGACATCAAATAAAATTCCTAACAGCAATTATTTTTTAGGAGTGAGATGAAGGACGGTTTGTCCCATACTACTTTAAAATAAAGATGTCTCCACTTTTAGAAAAATATAACAGGACAATTCATTTTAAATCACTTTGAAAGAATATTTCATGACTTTGGAAAATACGCACAATCAGTTTTTAATTAGAAAAAGCAGGGTCCCAGCCAGTGTAGACAACATGACTGTGATTTTCTAAATGCAGTCATACAGAGAAAAAGTTTATGCCAAAATGTTAGTGATGCCATCTTCATGGGGAAAACTGATCCAAGCTGCAACTTGAGAGACTAGACTAGAAATTCTCTTGCCTCCATGAAGCCCTGGTGGTGAGTACAAGGGATTTTCTTCCCTCACCTGTATACAAGTCACAGCAGCAGAAATAAAATTGCCACTGCTGCAACAGCTGCCCAGAGAATAGAGTGTAGTCTTGGCGGTATCTAGAAAGGTAGAAAACCTGGGGGAACAGTATTTGCAGTAACCCAAGGAGTGAGGTTAAGTTCCAGATCAGACTGACAAGAAAAGTCATACATATTGAGAGCTTACTACATATTAGGGATTCTGCTAAGAGATTCAGATATAAATTATCTGCTTCATCCTCAAAACAACCTTAGGAATAGAATATTCTAATGATTTCCATTTTTGAGATAAAGAAGTCAGTACTCAAGAAGCCAATGCTAGTAAGTAACTAGTGCGTAGCAAAGCCCAGAACAGAATACACAGCTGCCTAATTGCCAAGACCATAGTTTTTTAACCATTTTATGCATATAACAGTGTAAGTTGTGTATGCACAGCCATGATACCTTTTTCTCTTGATTTTAAGATGTTAGGAAAATCAATGCAGTCTGCTATGTGTTGGCTCAGACCAATGTCACCTGGCTGCCATCTGGATGCCTACATAGGGTGCCATGAAAAATATAATGTGCTACATAAAACTCAAGGCAATTGAGAATGGCAGTTGGTTCTTGATTTGGCTCTCTTTAAGTCTGTTATTGGGGTATAGGAATGCTTGTGATTTTTGCACATTGATTTTGTACACTGAGACTTTGCTGAAGTTGCTTATCAGTTTCAGGAGATTTTGGCCTGACACGATGGAGTCTTCTAGATATACAATCATGTCATCTGCAAACAGAGACAATTTGATTTCCTCCTTTCCTATTTGAATACCCTTTCTTTCTTTTTCTTGCCTGATTGCTCTGGCTAGAACTTCCAGGACTATACTGAATAGGAGTGGAGAGAGAAGGCATCCTTGTCTAGTGTCAGATTTCAAAGGTAACGCTTCCAGTTTTTGCCCATTCAGTATGACATTGGCTGTTGGTTTGTTGTAAATAGCTTTTATGGTTTTGAGATACGTTCCATCAATACCTAGTTTATTGAGAGTTTTTAGCATAAAGGGCTGTTGAATTTTGTCAAAGGTCTTCTCTGCATCAATTGAGATAATCATGTGGTTTTTGTCTTTAGTTCTGTTTATGTGGTGAATTATGTTTATAGACTTGTGTATGTTGAAGCAGCCTTGCATCCCCGGGATGACTCCTACTTGATCATGGTGGATAAGCTTTTTGATGTGCTGTTGCAATCGGTTTGCCAGTATTTTATTGAAGATTTTTGCATCTATGTTCATCATGGATATTGGCCTGAAGTTTTCTTTTCTTGCTGTGTCTCTGCCGGGTTTTGGTATCAGGATGATGCTGGTCTCATAAAATGATTTGGGAAGGATTCCCTCTTTCTGGATTGTTTGGAACAGTTTCAGAAG